>MCJB01049385.1:35953-58617 GCA_002018475.1 Nicotiana obtusifolia
ATATATATATATATATATATATATATATATAACTCCCTTAATTTTCTTTCTGTGTTGATATTTCAAATAATTCGATACTCCCTCTCATAACGAGCATGGCGGCACCAAATTTTGCAAAATCTGCAGTTTGTGACTTGTAAGCTGCTGAATTGAGTTTAAATGAGCCGATCTCTTGGTTTTCCCTTTTGTTTCAGCCATGAAGGGAGCCCCAGGACTATATGCCATCAATATTAATTGATTAGTAAGGAATTAGAGGAAATAAAAATATAATTATGTGTTCATTTGTATTTGCGGCTGAGGTTCAGTTCACTGGTTACAACTTGCCACTGTCAAGTATCTACGCTATTTGATCTTTTCATAGAGATGGGTCCCGCAAATGACGAACCAATCGGCATTGGGCCTTATTGCCATTTACAAGGGGGTATCTTCCCAAGGCCCATAGGGCCGTTGAAGTCATTAACTCCCCGCCCTTCCCCCTTACCCAAAAGTCCCTTCTCTTACTTTTATCTTCTTTTTTCTCCTTTGGTACTTTTAGAGACGTCTCTCCTTAAATCCCATTCTATTTAAATCCTCCCGCAACCCCGCCTAAGCATTACTCCCAAAGCTTTAAACTAATCCTTGAAACTTACGAATTTTAGCTCTTCCAATCCCAAAGCTCTCTTCTCTTAATACTATCTAATTAGGCCATTTTGACCTGATCCGACACAGTTGCCGACCTTATACTGTGGCGGTGTTCTGTTCCCCCTCCAACGTCGGTCCAACATTTTTTCTATAAATAACTTAGTCCGACCACGTGATCCTTCTGACATTCATTTCAGTACTCCGCATTGCAAAAATTCTTCATTTCTCGTTCTCTTCAAACAACTTAGTATAAACAGAGAAACATTACGATGGCGAAATCTCAAGTTTTTCTTGCCCTGTTCTGTTTATGTTTCGTATTCCTAATTTCTGGTAAGTTTTTGGTTCTCTTATTCTTGTTGTTCACATTTTTTTGGTAAAGTTTGGAGCTTTGTTGATCAGTTTTGTTGGTTTAATGAAACAGGGGTGTTATCAGCAACATTTACATTAGTAAACCAGTGCAGTTATTCAGTATGGCCGGGGATATTATCAGGTGCAGGAACTACCCAGCTTTCTCCTACTGGACTTCAACTGAATCCTGGACAGGCCATGCCCATTTCAGTTCCAGCGGGTTGGTCGGGTCGTTTATGGGGTCGGACTTTTTGCTCCCAAGATTCTACTACGGGTAAATTCACTTGCGTGACAGGTGATTGTGGCTCGGGAACACTTGAGTGCACCGGCGGAGCTGCACCGCCGGCGACTCTAGCAGAGTTCACTCTCAACGGCGCCGGTGGTCTTGATTTCTATGACGTTAGCCTTGTGGATGGTTATAACTTGCCTATGTTAGTGAGCCCACAAGGCGGGACCGGAGCCGGAAACTGTTCGGCGACTGGGTGTGTCGTGGACCTTAATGGGCCGTGTCCGGCAGAGCTGAAGATGATGACCACCGGCAGCGCCGGCGGTGGCGGCGAGTGCGTTGCATGCAAGAGCGCGTGTGAAGCGTTTGGGGATCCAAGGTATTGTTGTAGTGGGCCCTACGCTACGCCTGATACATGCAAGCCGACAGATTACTCGGAGTTTTTCAAGAGTTCATGCCCACGCGCTTACAGCTATGCGTATGATGATGGAACCAGCACCTTCACTTGTGCTTCTGCTGATTATGTCATCACATTTTGTCCTGCTCCTGCTGCTAGGTACATACTTCGCCGTTTTCCTTGGCAAGCAAGTTCTTTTCTCAATTTGGTTAAATTTAATGTCTCTTTCTTTTCTTGTTTTTCCTATTAAATTCCCCTTCTCCAATAGGTTTTGTGTTTTAAATAATTTTTTGCCGTTGAGGTATAGCTTTAGTTAAACCTTTAGAGGAAACTTAAAGAAGGGAGTAATTACTTAATAAGCTAATATGTCTTGACACCATAATAATTCTTAGAATTAAAGTTATATCTGTTGATAGTTAAATCTTTTCGTTAGTGTATTCTAATAGAATTAATTATTAGCAAGACATGTGTTTGGTAAGGCTAAGAAGTAGTCATATTTGTTGAACAAGTAACATGGAATGCCAATATATATGTTTGAGGATGATGGAAGTTGTCCATCATGTGTGTCGGAAATGAGAGCATATGTGTTGTCCGTTGTCTCACACTACCTTTTGATCTTATAATGAGTCACACCTAGAAGTTAAGCTCCAAGGATTGTTGGCTTGATTTTAAGCAAACTAAGAAATTCCAAAAGTTGAGAATAGGATGGGGGAGGGTTGGGGCCATGTGCATCGCTACCCTACATAATTTAGTGCTTACATCTTGGCTTCTCAGAGTCGGTTTGTTGTGTCTATTTTAATAAGAACCAATGCTTTTCATGTTACGTAGATTCAAAATGCTTACTTATGTCCTAAACAAATTGAGGCACCGCCCACGCTCAACTCTCAAGGTTATATCATGTCAGTTATCACCTTTATATAATACTCCGATACTACGGTAAGATATGGTCTAAATTTGTCCATATCAAAATTGGAGCCAAAAAATTCTAGCTTGAACCAAAGAAAAATGTATTTTTTTTTAATTCTTTTTTCTTTACTTGGGATCAAGAACTTTGTCTTATAAATGTAGGCCAATCTTACTTTATTTGAATTATTTCACGTTTTGATTAGAAGCTCATTTTGAGTATTTTTGTAATAGAAAATTTTATTATATTCCATAGAGTTAGTGTTGGGAAACACTTTGAGTGAACTTCTTCTTTGTGAGTGATTGTACATTCTTTTGGGATATATTTTGGAATAATTAGAGTTTTATCTCTAATATTGTGCTCTCTTTGTGTGCTGGTTGTTATAGTGAAATTGTTCCTCTCGCTTGTGGACATAGGTCACCTTGACCGAATCACGTTAAATTTGTGTCTCCTTTATATGTTTTAGTTATCATTATTGTCAACTTGCATTGCCTTTGTTATTGTCATTATAACATTTGTTTGGCTAAATTCCGCACTACTCGAATTTCCGATCCTCACAACTACATTAATTAATTACTACTTTTGATTGTTAATTGACACATGTAAATCGGTCATCTAAATAATGGAGCTAATATGACGTTAATGTTGCAGTCAGAAATCATCTGGAGGACAGTACGCTGGTGGGAGCAACGTTTCATTGGTCAGTAGCAGTGGTAGTACGTTAACCTCTGGCCCATTACCGTTCTACAGAAGCTTGATGATCACCATTTTAGCAGCCCTTAATTTGGCAATTGAGGCAGTTCCATTGATCTTTGTTACTATTACAAAGGATTTCTGGTCCCTGATTATGCTAGGCTATTTGAAGTGGGCCAACTCAATATTTTTGCCCCACGATTCTTGAATATATATACACCCACTTTTGCATGTGAACTCAATAGCCCAAAGTCCGCCATTTTTTGGAGTCTTTGAAGAAGTGGTATCCATGTGACGTGGGAATCTCTATTTTCTCTTTTTGATAAAAAGAAGAAGCAGCACGAAGAGCTAGGGAAACAAAAGCGCGACAAGAACAAGAAGAAAGGGCTGGCCAAGTTGTAAATTGCCGACGTAGTGGTATTTTTTTACTTAATTATGATGATTGGTTGAGATTAGCATTCAAATAGTTTTTTGTAATATAAAATAAAAGAAAAGTGTGGAAAGGGTTTAGTGGCATGAGTTGAGATATCATTTTTGCTTGTCAAGTAATGCCTTTTAATGACAATATATTAAGAAGGGTTGAATATTTCCTCTGGTTTTTGTCTTGTAATTTATGTGTGCATTTTGACATAAGCTTTTTGTAATCTATCCGAGTAGGTCTGAAGTTGGCCACGATCGTTTGTTTGTTTTGATGATGTAAGTAGGATTTTAAAGGAAATACAACACGTACGCACGCCAAAATGTTAAACCCCCGTTTTATTACTACACGGAGTCAAGGACATAGAAAAAGAATGTGTGAGGAAAAATTAATATTAGAGTGCAGCCCAAAAATTAATATAAGAGTGCAGCCCATGTGGCAGCTGAAATGCTTTTTCGCCTTTTCAAAGATCCGTGGATGTGAGCCAGCTTTGCCCCCATATCAGGCATAACATGGAAATGGAAGAGTGATTTATTTGAGGCTCAGGGTATATATAGCATGCTAGCATCGGAATACAAATTCAATTTAGTTGGTGAGATCGATTACTTTGTTATATATATATATATATATATATTAGAAACTTATATCGAAAGAGAGTTTTAGCCTAAGAATGAAGAATTTTAATTGAATCTAATACGTACTGCTAGGTAGTACTAAAATAATCGGTGGGGTTTTTATTTTGGTTTGGGGGGAGGAGGAATGAGTACTTACTGAGCATTCAAATGAATCCTCGATCGAACAAATTTTCTCTTATTTTTTGCGTACTACGAAAAGGCAAAGGTGATTGGATGACCACATTACTAATACTGAAAGTTAAGTGTGAAACTAGTCATAATAAAACCTGCCTCCACGTATGATCTTTCAAAGTATGGCATCATTAGATAATCGGAAATAGTATGATTTCATGTTAGCTTAGCTTGCCTTGAAAATGAAACATTTTATCACGCGGCCAGATCGGAATATGAACTAAATAGATCATAGCCGAAACAGAAGAAATTATACTAGTGATAATGATTCAAACCAATCACCTAATCTTTATCCAAATATTCTACTTCAAAGTACAAATGCTCGCATTATAAGTAAGTCATAACAAAGGCAAATTTTCTTAGACAGACTCCACCAACGTATGGATAAGAAGTAGAATTCTTGTCTCCATGCCGCAAGACTAAAAGGGTATGATCAAATTCCCATTAAGATTAAAGAAAAAAAAAAAAAGAGCGCGTGACAACACCCACTAATTGCTAGATATATAACATGAGGAGATCAAGAAAAACAGATACTATAAAAGCTATGCCAGCTTATAAAGCCAAGTTGGTACTTCACACACACAGACACACACACACACACACACACACACACACACATATATATATATATATATATATATATATATCTTTAACTTTGTTTTAATCATTCTACTGTAAGTGGTTATCTGATAAGATGAACCAATTAACGCTAGCTGAAAATTAGCCATTTATCGTGGTTATATTTGATGTAATCAGTTGTTGCCTGTATGGATCTTTAACTTGATTGTATATATTCATTTACTATATTTGCATGAATTCAAGATCATAAGCACTATCATATTTATTTCTTAAGTTTGCATGAATTCAAGATGACTAATTTCCATGGTCTGTCTTCTTTAGCTTTTGATACGTCATAGTAAGTACAATTTAGTTACTTAATATGAAAAAAATAATTTACTTTACTAATATGAGGAGTAACGCTTATTACTTTACAATTATAGTTGATTAAATTCAGTTGCCTTAATTAACATAGCAAAGAGAAGTTTTGTGGCTTTTTCCTATAGTTAACAGAATTTAGTAAAATACATGAAATTAATTCCAAAATGGTGGGGATTGATCAGGGAACAAGAGGACAACCATATGCATCATACTTTAAATTTGATGCTTAAATCTTGTCTTCTCATATATAGTCGGTTTATTGTGTCGTACTAACAAACCAAACCAAAACAAAAAAAACTACTATGATTGTCACGTTACGTATATTCACAATGCTTACTTATGTCCTAACAAGGCACCGTCCACGCTCTGCCATCGCTGTTATATCAGGTGACCTTTTATATAATACTACACCACTAATAATCTAGTACGACATTAATTACTATGCTTCTTGTTCTATTATACGTAGTAAATCAGTGGTTGCATTTTTGTTGGTGTTACATTAATGTTCCTATAATTTTGCAGTCAGGTAACATTTGGAAAACAGAATATGCTGGTTGCGGTAATGTTTCATTAGTCAATAGAAATGGTATCTTAACCACTGCTCCATTACCCTTTGTGACAAGCTTGATGGTCTCTATTTTTGCAGCCGCCATGCGTGTTAATTTTACTTACGATCATTGAACTTAATTAATTACTATAATAGTAAAGTCATAAATTTATTTTTTATCATATTAAAGTAGTTGAACTTTACTTACTATAACAGTAAAGTCATAAAAACTTTCTCATTATAACAATCTAAACAGCTCAATGGGTAGCTTTTGTTGTTAGATCGCAAAAGTTTTAATGACTTTATTGTTATGATACATAAAGCTCAATTACTTTAATGTTACAAAAAATAATTTTTATGACGATAAAGGAGGAAGATTGCGATACCTGACAACCAACTTAAAACTAGCTGACCCAACGTTTGGCATTTGGCTGTTAACGAAATTAACTCGTCATTTGGCAGTTAATTAAGGCAGTCGCATTGATCTTGCTTAGAGGATCTCTGGGTTTTAAGTGTGCTCTCTGAATTAATTGAGCCACTCGAAACAATCGAAAGTACCCAAAAAAAAAAAATAATAAACATTCTACATGTTTCTTTTTTAAAACAAACCCCTGTAGTTTTTACCACAATTCTTAGCTCAAAAATCTTGCCGCGGGCAGAGAATAATACCCAATTTTACAAGCGAAACAAAAACCAAGGTTGCGTCATATTTTGGAGTCTTGGGAAAGTTGTTAGAGTCCTGTCCATGCATGTGACGTAAAAACTTTTTTCCTTTTTAGTAAACGAATAAATAGAACAAAAAGCAAGGGAAAAAAACTGAGAACAAGAAGAAGAGCAGCTAGCCAAGTTGTAAAACCTTATTGCCGACGTATTGGAATTTAATTTATAATAGTTGGCATCGAAATTGTTATTTGTAATTTAAGGACAAGGTTTAATGGCAGAAGATATCTTTTATATTTAAACCAATGCTTCTTATATATTGATCACGACAATTAGAAAAGGTTTGAAAGTCTACTCTTCTTTACATAATCAAGCTATGCTCTTGTAATTTATGTAGGATCATTGTGATTTTTAACAGAATCTTTTTATAATCTAGCTATGTAGGTGCGAACGAAGTGGCCTCCGTAACTCCTTTTGGTTTGATAATGTAATTAGGATTAATAAACTTTATCCTATAATATAATGGACCTACCTTAAGTAATTAATTAAGAAAATATACATGCCTCCCAATATCCAATCCCCACCCCACCCCGCATCCATTTTATATGGAAGTAGAAAAGGCGAAGAAATTATTAATCAGTATAAGAATGCATCCCATATGAAAGTTTAAAATTCAAATGCTTTTCGCCAGGTCAGGAAATCGTGGCTCTGAGTACGATTAGTCCCTTACTCCTTTAGTTATTTGACTACTTTCTAACTGTAGAGAATGACTCAGGAATGAGGAACACTAGAGCTCAAGCTTCGAAGGACCATGTAAATACATATGTGAACATTAAAGAATTTTGAATATAAGAGATTTAGGAAATGTCTTTAAATGGGTGGGATGATAAGAAAATGGTTAACTCAAGATTGAACAGAATAAAGCTGGATGTCAGTTGTTTTTTCTTTCTCTTAATTCTTTTTCTTGTTAAAGAATATGTTAATATTTTTCCAATCCCATATGATTTGTGCTCTGAAAACCTAAACTTGCAAATAGCCACCCTGAAAATTGAAGCTTAAGACCTTATGTGACAACTTGAGTCTCTTCTTCGATTGTAGCATGATATTATCGGATTACAAATGTCCTTAACCTTATTCAATTTTAACGCTAGAGGTTCATCTATCCATTACTGAAAGAAATAGATCCATTTATATGTATATAAAGGAGGGAACGAAAGACATGAGGTGGCACATCTCTTAACCTAGAAATTCCATTTATCTTTTTCCTCATTTTTTTTACATTTTCCTTATTTTCGTTTAAATAAATTAGCTAAATAATGGCTTGACTCATTCGGTTATCTAGCCTTTATTACACTCTTAAAACCACACTAAAGTCTACAAAAAATTCATAACGCCTTCAGTCTCTTCAACTATCCACATTTAGTGTACTATTTATACCACACTAAATTCTAGAAATACTCTTAATAAATTTGGCAATAGTTGTGCCTTTGATTTCATAGCACAAGAAGTACTATACAATATTTCGGACCAGAAAGTTTTTCTGGTACTTCCGGGAGAGATCTTACATCGAAGGTGAATTCAACTTCTTACAATATTTAGAATAAAATATTCATAACAGAGTTAAGATTCTTTTTAATTTCCTTTTCTAATCATCTTTTTCTATTTACTCTTCTATAATGTTTATCTATTATTTGATTATGAGAAGGACGGAAGGTGTTTTCTATTTTGAAACTCCAGAAAATTTGTAGTTGAAGAAATCATAAATGGCGATGGGATGGTTGGTTTTCAGTCATTATATTACATTACAATTGTATAATGCACATTGTACATTACATTCTACAGCCCTTGACCTTTGATCGATATTGAAAGTAAGAAACTTTAAAGTTCAGTATCCGCAAAATATGCAATTATGAAAGTATGCAATCATGTGCATATATAGTTTCAATTAAGGTGGAGATTGATGGCAGCCAAAAAAGGATAGATTCACGTCTCTGCAACAAGAAAATGCATGTTGTTCTATTGTAAAGGGTTTAAAAAACTTAGTACTAGCATTTTCAAGGAAATGTTGCACACCTGCTCAAGAGCAAGAAGAAGAAAGATATTGTTAATTAGTTTAAGGTTCGTCGCTTTAAATACTTTTATACAAGTCAGTGCTGGCCTGATTTCTGACCGTCTGTGAAGAAGGATTAATACTAGATTTATTTGGAGAATTTGAAAGTACTTATATGCTACTTTATTTTCCTTTACGATGTTTTTTTCTCTAGAATGTTTGGCAATTTTAAGCTTTTAGATGTTCATTATTGAGTCACTTTTTGCTCCCCTTGAGAATAATTTCGTCTCTAATGGTGTCGGATGAAAATTTTCTTTTTATATCTTAAAAATGTGAAATAAGAAGCTAAATTGAATTTATATATATAAATTTATCAATTCTATCTCAATTAAAGAATTTAAGTCAATCTAATATGGGCAGGTATTGCTTAAATAATTGGCTTTGGCTAAGAGAGTGTGTTCAGTAAGCATTGGATGGACTCCATAATCTCATTTTCTCCCATTTGCGTAGTACGAAAGGGCAAAGGTGACTGGATACAAATATTACTTATAAAAACTTCTAAAATTTGTAATCTAAAAACGATTGCCTCCATTTGTAATCTATTTTTTTCAAAATATTAGCCTCATTAATTATTTGGAAATAAAACGATTTCGTGTTAGCTATGCTTGCCTAGTTGATGAAACATTTTATTTGTACACAATCTGACTGGAATATGAACTAAATCGATTGTAGACGAGTAGGAGTAGATCAATATATGGCATAACCATTCAAACCAGGCACATTATTTATCCAGATTTTTGAATTTTATTAAAACTACAACTCCAAAACTATTTTAAGAAAGGCAAAAGTGATTTAACAAATTCCACCAACATGCAGATAAGAAGTCCAAGTCTTGTCTACATGTCTCAAGACTTAAAAGTTCATGAGCAAATTTCCATTAGGGGGAAAATAGCACGTGCAAAAGGTCAATTATCTGTTAAGTGTCGACCACTTACCATATTAGATATAAGATGAAGAGATCAAGAAAAAAACAAGATGAAAAAGCTACGTATACTAGGCCAGGTTGCTAAAGTCAAGTTGCTACATATAGTGCTGCAGATAATGCATAACTAAAGAAATTCAATACACCTTTGCGTCTTCCATCAGCAGCCGATATCTTTGTGTCTATATCTTAGGCGCTCTTTTTTAGCATTCGATTATCAATAGTTATCTGATCATAGAAAAGTGAAAAGATGAGAGTATTCATAACCGTTTATCGTGGCTAAAAGTAAACATAAAACCCATAGCTGCCGTAATTTATTTTATTTTAATCATTTAGTTAGCTAGGATAAATATACATTATCCTATAAAATAATGGAATCCACCATAAGTAATTAAAGGAGATATATGCTAAAGGAAATTGAAGGAAATATAACATGCCTCCCAAAATCTGAACCCCAACCCCTACCCCATTTGAAATAGAAATAGAAAAAGAAAGGACTAAAGGAAACTAATTTGCAAGAAACTAAGAATGCACCCCATGTGAAAGCTCAATGCTTTTCCTACGTCAGAGAATCGTGGCTCTGGTACTAGTTGTCCCTGCTGTTCCTTGCTTTCATATGTAATTTTGCAAAAAATTTGAACCAAGTTTCTACCCAATGAAGTGAAGGTAAAAACTAGAGCCTAAAACTCCGGACCATGTAAAAGTTTCAGCTTTTGCATCACAAATTCACAACTACCAATCCTTCAAATAGTAGATAGTATTAGTATAGAATTCAGGAAAAGAGACTTGGAAACCTCTACTAAAAGAGTGGTGTTGATGCGGAATATGTAGACCCTAGTTAACTCTACATTGATCACAATTTAGGTGGATCTTAGTTGTTTTTTTTCTTTTTTTTATTTAATATGAGTTTTTACTAGGAGTAATAATTACACCATACTATATTGTAGGAATATTTTCTCATACGACTAATCACAACAGAATTTGCCTCCATTTATGACATCTCCGATCAAATATTTGCAACATTAATTTTTTTTGGTAATTAAAAAATTGCAACATTAATTAATTGAAAATAGTATGATTTTGTGTCAGCTAGGCTGGCGTAGTTATAAAACATTTTATCTCTATTATTTGACCAAAAAGTATATTTTTCGATTAAAACTATTGTATTTATGTAATGATGGATTAAACCTAATTAATAATAATATCTCTAGATGCAACTTCAGAACATGTGTATAATGTGGAACATATCTAGTGCGAGACTGACAATAACATACATTAAATATTCCAAAAGGTATGAGTGACAATGAAGAAGTATCTAGCAATAAATAATAATAACAGACATTTAATTAAATAGGAAAAGTGGTTCACCCAATAATGAAACTAGATGATTGTTCTTCCTGACAATGATGAGTGACAAATAAATCCTAGAATGTTCGAACTATTCTCGGATCGATGGAAAAGTGTGGAATAATATGAACAAAAATCTTGATGAAAAGGTAATCTTTGTATCTTTTACAAGTGAGAGAATCTTTCTCAGAAGTCTGTTCTTATCCAGTAAAAATCACATGCCCCTTTTCCCTATCTTTTTCCTCTTTATATGGGGCGCATGGCTAAAAAAAACCCTAATAGTACATATGCGCAGAATATTCTTTAGAATAATGCCACTATTATACTATTCTAAAAACCAGTTGTTACAGCCCTCTCCATGGTGCTCGACCTCGGCCATTGTTGACATCCCGATCATGAGCTTTGCCATTTCTTGCTCGACCTCGATCAACCCTTCCCTTGATATTACCTCGCCCTAAATGCTCGGCGGTAGATTTCGACCTATACATCTATGAAATCTGATTGGAAGATGAGCCCGAGGTCTCTGAGTCGGCGATGAAAGAGGCTGATCTAGCGAAGCTTAGGGCAAAATTCACGTTCCCGCCCGCATCGATTTGGTCCCTGCAGGGCGTGATGTGGTACAAATCCACTGCCCAGGGTATTGCGTGTTCTATGCATTTCCCTTCCAGGTCGGCTACGCTCTTCCCCTTCTCCCATTGGCGGAGGAATTCTGTCGCTACTATGGCGTGTGCCCAGCTCAACTCGCCCCCATATATCTACAAGCTCATCAGGATGCTTACCAAATTTGCAGAGTTGGCCGGGATCGAGATCACACTCCGTCATTTGATGCATCTCTTCGCCCCTAGTTTCTATAGGGGGACAATGTTCAACCTTAGCCATCGAGGAGGCAAATGCCTGGTGGTGAAGATGGATGACAAGGCAAGTCATCAGTTCTGGCACAATTCTTTCTTTATCAGAATCGAAGACGTGGTGGCCAACGCAGAGGGCTTCCTCGGACTTGGAATCACACTCGTAGGCGTCTATTCTTCTTTTGTTAAAACGTTTGATCTGTCTATTTTAGTCGTAGGCTCTAAACTTTTGTCCCCTCTTCGTGCAGCCAAGACTACGCCCCCTTCTTTGGTCGGGGACATTTCCGACTGGGTTGGCCGGATAATGCCTCACATCATGGGGATACGTGAGTGGACGGGCTTTGTTAAGAAGTTTGGGCCTGCTCCTTCCTTGGCCGATGAGTTTATCTGTATATATTTTTGTTGTTTTAGCCTCATGGGTGCTTACTTATTATAGTTTGCTCTTGTTGGTGGCGATAACTTTACTTTTATTTTTCTTTTCCAGCCCAAGGATCTTCGAGGAGGCCGAGGGCTCCTCCTCTTGTATTTCGTAAGAGGAAGGTTGCCTCATCTTCGACGTCTATTCCCCCGGTGACCGGCGGCTAGGCCTGCTTGATCATCTGCTTCTATTCCTTCCTCAACTGAGGCCAAGTCTGCTCAGTCATCAGCCCCATCTATCGCTACCTCAGCATCGGTTTCTTCTCCGTCTGTGGATATTTGGCAGAGCTTCCAGCTTCCCCCTTGCATCATCTTGTGGATGAGGAGGAGGAGGAGTCGCCGAGCAGTGGGAAATTTGGTTCCCCGTAAGAGAAGATCGGTGGAAGTTGGTGATGGGGTCGCCCGAGCCGTAGATTCGGTAATGGATGATTTTTTCATCCATGAGACGACGACTATTGTACTTGAATGGCGTCTGATGTTCTGATAGCGGCAGAGGCCGTCGAAGTAAAACCTCTTCCCTTCGCAGCGGTAGGAGCCGAAGGGCCGACCGCTGTGGCTTCTGAGAACTTGCGGCAGGAGGGGCCGTCAACTTTACAGCTAGCTAACTAAGCTTCCTCACTGGCCGATGGGAGAGGCAAAGGAACTGTCGAGGATGGCTACGAGATGGGTTCTGACCTCGATGCTGACGATATGAGGATGATGGAGGATGGATTTACCAAGCTGGAGAAGAGACTATAGGGGTCCACGCGAACTATTGTGATCCCCATAGATCGGGATTTATTAAAAGATGTAGAGAATATGGTTCTTACCCTCGGCCCCCTTTTCTCCGACACGAAGGGTCGAACTCTCCAAGCGTTGAACGATGCTACCTTGTCGAGGAGCATAGCCGGCCTTGAGGGTAAGGTTTTTGACACCTCTTGTTTTTGTTCGTTATGTTCAAAGTTTATGCTTCGTTCTTACTCTATCTATTTTCTTTTTCTTTCTCTTTTCATACCGTGATCTTGGAAATTGAAAGCGCCCAAAGAGAGGAGAGGCAAAAATATCGCGAGTACCGTGGCAAGCACCGCGAAATTTATTGGCGGTTTGGTGAGAGCGGCAATTTGCAGGCCCTTCTGGATGAATTGAAGAAGAAGGATGACAAGCTAGTGAGGGTCATCGAGAACTGCAGCATCCTTGAGGGGACGCTTAGAAATAAAGAGGAAGAGCTCGAGGTTAGCAGCGCCGTGGAGGCTCAATGTGGCGATCTCCAGGCACAAGTGGTCGAACTGCGCAGGTAGTTAGAGGAGTGCCGCCTGCAGATGGAGGTTCTTCGCGGCGAGATTTGAGAAGCAAAACAAGTTGGAGAGGGCGGAGTTTGCTCGTTCGACGGCTTCGAAGAAAGTAGAGGCCCTCGAGGTGGTGATCCGGACTCTCCTTTCTGAGCAAGAAAATGATATAGAGATGGCTAGACATAATGAGGAGCAGCTTGATGAGAGGATTGGGGAGTTGGAGAAAGACAACTCCCTCTTCTAGGACTAAGTGGCCGCCTAAGAAGCTGAGAAGGCTCAAATGCTTACGCGTCCGTCATCTTCTCACACTTTAGATTCCCAAACCTTCCACGGGGCCTGTACGAGGAATGGTTTCACGCTGAGGCTCAGTTGGATGTGTCCGAGATTTTGCATGCGACGGGATCTGTTCCTGTGGCCGCCCTTAAAGATGCTCGTGTCAAGGCCCGTGAAGCTCGAATCGCTTGTGGGTATGATCCTGCTACGCCGGAGGCTGATGACGATAAGAAAGACATGGTATGGATCGGATTGAAGAGGATGCCTGGTAAGAGGAGGCGTACCCTGAGGGCGGTGGTGATGGCCCAGATGGTCAGGCCGATGGCACTTATGGGCCTGGCGGCGACCAGTAGTTTTTCTTCTTCCTTCCTATTTTTCCTGTGAACTTGTGCGTATTTTGTAGGCGTATTTACGAGCCTTTGTAAAAATATTCTAAGTATGAAATTTCAACTTTGTTATTTGTACCTTAATCTTTCCTTTAGTTCGTACTTGTATGTTTTTTGACTTTGTCGCTTGGTTGCCTTGATTTTCTTAGCCGTAATCACTTAGTTCGAATAAGGTCGAACATATCATGTGTTTAATTATGGTCGAGGGCCCGTAGATGTTAGTTCGGACGAGGTCGCAAATAACATATGTTTGACTATGTCCGAGGGTCCGTAGGTGTTAGTTCGGACGAGGTCGCAAATAACATATGTTTGACTATGGCCGAGGGCCATTAGGTGTTATTTCGAACAAGGTCGAACATAACCTATTTTTGGAAAGATATGTTTCTAGGTGTAGAGTTTGTCAACATCATAAACTTTAAGAATTGTTGCCTTGGTTGTACATTTGGAGAAATTCATGAATTGTTGTTTTGTTCAAACACTTGAAGAAATTTACAAATTTTCAAGTGTTGGTTGGCGTTCCAGTCCAGTCTATCTAATCCCGTCATTAGTCGTCCTGGAGAAGGTTTGAGAGGTCGGGCAATGAACTAGCCGTCCTGGGACTCTATTTTCACGTACTTCGACTTGAAGTGTTCCCTTCGTCGCCTCGTTAAAAACTTCCTAGAGAAAACCCAATTGGGATAAAACTCAAGTGAGGGAAAAAATAGTACTACTTGAGGGACGCTTTACCTCCTAAAAGTTGAAGTACTTGAGGTGGGTAATATTCCAGTTGTTTGGTAGTAGCTTTCCTTCCATTATTTCTATTTAGAATGATCTTTTGTTCGTTGTTGCCATGATTTTGTACGGGCCGTCCCAATTTGTTCCCAGTTTGCCTTCCCGGGGGTCTTTGCTTACTTATGTTTTGGCTTTAAGCACGTAGTCCCTGACTTTGAGCAGCCTGACCTTTGCCTTCTTCTTATAATAGCGTTCTGCTTGTTGTTTTTGGGCGATCATCCTTATGTATGCCATGTCTCGTTGTTCTTCGACTTCGTCGAGCTCCTACCTTCTGCTTTCATCATTCCTTGGTCCACTATCATAGGAGTATCTTGGGCTGGGCTCCCCGACTTTGACCGTTATTACTGCATCAGTCCCATAGACTAAATAATAAGGTGTCTCTCTTGTGCTTGTGTTGGGCGTCGTTCGGTAGGCCCGGAGTACTTGTGGTAACATTTCCGGCCATAGCCCTTTGGCGTCTTCAAGTTTTTTCTTCCTGATATTCAGTATCGACTTATTGGAGGACTCTGCTTGTCCGTTGCCCACAGGGTGGTACGGCGTCGAGAATATTCTTTTGATATGCCACTTCCCAAAAAACTTAGCGACCTTCTTTCCTGTAAATTGGGGTCTGTTGTCGCAGCTGATCTCTTTGAGGAGGCCGAACCGGCATACGATGTTTTTTCATATGTAGGCGATCACTTCCTGTTCACGTATTTGGGTGAATGCTCCTACTTCTACCCACTTAGAGAAATAGTCGGTTAAAACTAAAAGAAATCGTATGTTACCTTGCCCTGCCGAGAGGGGGCCTACGATGTCCATTCCGTATTTGATGAATGGCCAAGTGGAATTGACTGAGTGAGGTGTTCACCTAATTGGTGAATCATTGGGGCGTACTTTTGGCATTGTTCGCACTTTTTCACGAAGCTGAGGGCTCTTTTTTCATGCTAGGAAATTAATACCCTGCCCGTATAAGGCATCTGACCAAATCCCGATTGCCGGAATGAGCTCCATAATGGCCATGGACCTCTTTGACGACGCGCCGCGTGTGATTTGGGCCCAAACATTTTGCTAGAGGGCAGTTGTACGTTCTTTTGTACAAGTCGTTGTGAATGATGATGTACCTGACTACTTGCATTCACAACTTTTTTGCCTCTTTTTTATCACCTGGGAGTACGTCGTCCTACAAGTACGTAACAACACGGTTGCATCCGTCCCATGTCAGGTTTATGGTTCTTACCTCGATTTGGTCTATCGATGAATTGAGAAGGTGGAATACACTTCTCTCTCTAGTTGTAATGTTTATGGTAGTTGCAGCTAATTTGGCGAGGTCGCCTACCTCGGTGTTCTGTGCTCGAGAGATCTGGTCGAGTTGACATTCGTCGAACTCGGGCAGCAGCTTGCAGATTTCGGTCTGGTATTTTTGTAACCTTTGTTCCTTGATTTGGAGACTCCTTGTGACTTGGTTGACAATGAGTTGAGAATCACAGCGTAGTCTTAACTATTTCTCCTCGTATTTGAGTGCTAGCCTTAACCCTACAATTACGGCCTCATACTCGGCCTCGTTGTTAGTCATGTTGGGGCACCTTCTGAACTGCGAATAATGTCGCCAGTCGAAACTTTGAGTACGAGTCCCTGTCCGGACCCTGACGCATTGGACGCGGCGTTAGTGTACAGGACCCAGAGGTCTTGTATTTGGGGAAAAGCATGGGCGGCCTCTCTTTCAACTTCAGGCATTATTTTTGCACTGAAGTTGGCGACGAAGTCAGCAAGAACTTGTGACTTTATCGATGCTCGCGGTTGATATGTGATATCATGCTCGCTTAGTTTGATGGCCCATTTGGCCAACCTGCCCGATAGCTCGGGTTTATGTAAAATACTTCTTAGAGGAAAAGTCATGACAACCGAGATGGGATGACATTGGAAATATGGTCTAAGCTTTCGTGAAGCTACGACTAAGACCAGGGCCAGTTTTTCAAGGTGAGGGTATCTCGTCTAGGTGTCGATTAGTGTTTGTCTAATATAATAGATCGGGGAATGCATACCTTTGTTTTCTCATACCAGGACGGCACTCACAGCTACTTTAGAAACAGCAAGGTAGACGAGGAGGCGTTCCCCTGATTCTGATTTTGAGAGCAATGGTGGCGATGAAAAATACACTTTAAACTCTTTCAAGGCTTGGACATACTCAGAAGTCCATTGGAAGCTGTTATCCTTCTTGGGTACGCTGAAGAATCTGTGGCACCTATCTGACAATTGCGAAATGAACCTTGAAAGGGCGGCAATACGGCCGGGTCAACCTCTGAACCTGTTTTTTGGTGGTCAAGTGCTATGGTATTACTCCAATGGCTTTGATTTGATCAGGGTTGACCTCGATACCTTGCTCTGATACCAGGAAACCTAAAATTTTCCTGAGGCCACGCCGAACGCACACTTTTAGGGGTTCAATTTCATTATATATCGCCTGAGTATGTCGAAGTTTCTCTCAAGTGGTCGATGTGATCTTCTTTCCTTTCGGACTTGAAAAGCATGTCGTCTATGTAGACTTCCATTATTTTACCTAGTTGATCTTTAAATATCCTCATCACTAATCTTTGGTAAGTCGCCCCTGCGTTTTTTCAGCCCGAAGGGCATGACCCTGTAGCAATATGTCCCCCAATGGGTGATAAAAGTGATTTTCTCTTGATCTTCTTGTTCCATGAGTATTTGGTTATAGCCCGAGTAGGCGTCTAAGAAGCTCAGTAGTAGAAATGAATCCTTGAGGCATGCCTTGTTCAAATCTGTGAAATCTACGCACATCCGCCATTTCACTTCTTCTTTTTTCACCATGACCAAGTTGGCGACCCATTGGGAGTATTTCGACTCCCTGATGGAGCTATTTTCCAATAGTTTTTCCACCTCTTCGCGTACCACATCATTAATTGTGGAGTTGAACTTACGCCTAACCTGCCTCTCCGGGGGTGAAATGGATCGACGTTCAGCTTGGGCATGGTGATTTCCTTCGGGATTCCTGGCATATCTGCATGGCTAAAAGCAAACAAGTCTGTATTAGCAGTTAAGAATTGACGAAATTTACCTGGTTCCTAAAGTTTACAGCCGATGTAAGCTTTCTTGCTGTGGTCGTTGTTGTCTAATTGGACGGGGTCGAGGTCTTCTATGGTCAATCCCCCGGCTTCGACCGTATCGGGATATCTGATGACGTCCTCGCTATCATCACATATCGATCTCGACCCTATTGATTGCTATGCCTCTTTTTCTTTGTCATTCATTTGTTGAGTGGCTGTATAGTCTAGGGCGATGTGGTAGCATTCCTGGGATGTACGTTGTTTCCCTATATATTGAATATTCCCCATGGGGTTGGGAATTTAATGACTTGATACAAGCTGGAAGGGATAGCTCTCATGGTGTGTATCCATGGTCGCCCTATTATAGCATTGTACATTGTGTCTTGGTCCATGATATGGAACATGGTTTCCAGAGTGACGCTTCCGGCCAGGACTGGAAGTGTGATTTTGCCGGATGTTCGCTCAGCTGCATTGTTAAAACCCGTTAGCGTGATGCAACGTGGCACTATCCTATCTTCAAGTTTCATTTGTGAAAGCACTCGAGGGTGGATAATGCACGCGCCGCTCCCATCGTCTATCATAATGCGTCTCAAATCGGTATCTAATATTCGTAAAGCGATAACAAGCGCATCATAATGAGGGAAAACCAAACCGTTGGTATCTGACTTATCGAAGATGATACTTTCCTCGAGTTCATCATACCGTTCTTGGGTGATTGATCGTTTGATCTTATGGATTCTGGTGAAGTTCACACTATTGATGGAAGCATCGTCGTCGTCGCCGATGATCATGTGGACGGTGCGGATCGGTGATGGCGGTTTTGGCGGTCCTTGATGTTGTTCGTGACCTCTGGCAAAGTTGGTCCTTCCCCAATCTCTCAGCAACTCTTGAGATGTCCCTGACGTAGCATGTTTATGACCTCCTGTCTTAGGGCGATTTTACTAGCAAAGGGCGTCCGATTTTCTGGTACTCAGGTCTGACATCATTTTTTGCAGCAACTTAGCCTTTGGTCCGAGCTTCTCCAAGGCGTAGACTATTTTTGTAGGTGACACACAAAAATTGTGAGCGAATAATAAAGAGGGAATTCCTCTTTCATTCTAGTGAGTCCCTGTCTTTAATCTGGGTGGGCCCTCTTTGTGGTGGGAGGAGGATGCAGCAGCAGTCTGACATATGGTAAATGTCGTTCCCTGTTGGATCGCGGAGTTGTGAAGTCCCTTCTGATATCATTCCTTCGATCTTTTCTAGATTCGGCTCGTACGAGGTCAATCGATGAGTTGGTCTATTGAGGTCGTCCTCATCTGCTCGGACATCGGCACAATACGCATTATGTATTTCCTCCCAAGTAGTTGGAGGGTACTCCATGAGCCAACTTAATAGCTTTCTTGTTTCCCTTGAACCGTTTCTGCTCAGTACGTTTTAAAAGGCTTCGAACGCCATCCTTTCCGATACGTTTGGCTAGGTCATTCTTACTCGGTTGAACCGGGCGAGGAAGTCCCTCAATCCCTCTCCTGAGGACTGTTTAATAGAAAATATGTCGTTTACTCTCGTATGGACCTTCTTGGCCCCAGCATGGGCCGTTACGAACTTGTCGGCCATTTCGTTGAAAGTTTTGATGGAACGTGCAGGCAGTTGTGAATACCATTTCAATGCTCCTCCCATGAGGGTTTCGCCAAATTTTTTCAAAAAAATGGAGGATACTTGTTCCTCAGCGAGATCATTGCCTTTTATGGTGGTGACGTAGTGAGTCACATGATCTTCAGGGTCGGTCGTGCCGTCATATATTTTTAGACAGGGCGGCATTATAAAGGTTTTTGGTATAGCATGTGGGGCGGCGCCATCGCTATACGGCTGCTCGACGAACTGACCGGATCCCTCTTTGGCAAGGGCTTACGGGCGCTCAGTATCTTATCGACCCTTTCTTGGTGTTCTCTCGTTTGTTCTCATTCTCCATTTCCTCCATCCTTTTCAGAACGGTTGCGAGAGTGTCGTCACCTGTACTATTAACGATATTGTGAGTAATACCTGTTGTTGGAGGAGGAGGTTGGTCATGTTGTTCGTCCGCCTCGGTAGTACAACGCAAGTCCTTGCATTTTCTATAGCCAAGTCTCGAGCGAGCTTACGGAGGATGCTAGTTAGCGTGTCAGTTAGCCAAGCCTCTTGGAGCTTTTTTACAGCTGGGGGCGTCTCCTCCGCCACAGATGTGGAGGCTCCCTTACCAAAAGATTTTGTGATGCTGCACTGAGGAGGAGGTGATCCACCTCGTCCAGGGGAGGCATTGGGCGTTGCGTCTTCGTCTGCTCTCGTTGATGATGTTCATGAGGTTGGTGGGAGGTCATTTGTTATCCTCTTCCTTTCTTCTCTGTTACTTGCCATATTGGATTTGTACATGCAAAGAAAGAAGATCTTGTTCTTGCCTTTTTTTTTTAACGTTAGTGACCCGTGTTAATTGTAGATCTAAAGAAAACTAAAAATTTAATTAGAAAATTCTCACAGACGGCGCCAAATTGTTTGACCCAAATGTATAACTTTCGGCTAAAACTATTGTATTTATTTGATAATGGATTAAACCTAGTTAATGATAATATCTCTAGATGCGACTTCAGAACATGTGTATAATGTGGAACAGATCTAGTGGGAGACAGACAATAACATACATTAAATATTCCAAAAGGTATGAGTGATAATGAAGGAGTATCTAGCAATAAATAACACTAAATGGCATTTAAGTAAATAGGAAAAGTGGTTCATCCAATAATAAATGAACTAGATGATTGTTCTTCCTGGCAATGATGAGTGACAGATAAATCCTAGAATTTTCGAACTATTCTCGGATCTGATGGAAAAGTGTAGAGTAATATGAACAAGAATCTTGATGAAAAGGTAATCTTTGTATCGTTTACAAGTGCGAGAATCTTTCTCAGAAGTCTGTTCTTATCCAGTAAAAATCACATGCCCTTTTTCCCTATTATTTTCCTCTTTATATGGGACATATCCCTAAAAAAAAACCTAAATAGTACATATGCCAGAATATTCCCATTATTATACTATTCTAAAAACTAGTCGTTACAACCCTTTCCACGGTGTTCGACCTCGATCATCGTTGACATTCCAATCACGAGCTTTGCCGTTTCTTGATCGATCTCGATCGACCCTTCCCTTGATATTGCCTCGCCCTAAATGCTCGGCGGTAGATTTCGACCTATGAAATCTGATTGGAAGTTAGTATAACTTGATCACAGTCGAAAAGGAGGAAACTAATGCTAATATGAGTGATAGTTATTCAAATGTCATGCATCTTCTAATCCAGAAACTAGACTTTAAAATTGCAACATTATGTTATCCTTTAACAAAGGCAAATTTGCTTTGACAGATTCCACCAATTTGCAGATAAAAGGTCCGATTCTTGTCTGCACGCCGAAAGACTACAATGTTACGAGCAATTAGACAATAAGCAGTTCACCCATTAAGGAAAAAATGATATCTGTAAAAAGGTTAATCCATATAGGATAATATATAGCTGAAACTTTAATTGAGAGTCACGCCCTTGCTTTTTCAGATACAAAAACTATTTACGTGGTCGGCAGGATTCGAACCTGCGCGGGCAAAGCCCACATGATTTCTAGTCATGCCCGATAACCACTCCGGCACGACCACCTGATGAAGCATTGCAGCTTTTTCTTTTTTTATGTTAGTAATTTGACCACTCTATTATGCAAGATATATAACATTTAAGAGACAGAATAAACAAGAAGAAAAGCTACATATACTAGGCCAGTGTGCTATAAAGTCAAGTTGCTAAATGTATTGCTGCAGATAAAGCATAATTAAAGATCATTCTTACCCAAATAATACAATTACAACATCATACTGCTTAAATATAATTTTTACTCAAATTTTATGCAATATGTCTTTTGTATGTATTTTGTATATGATTTATGTATATTTTGTACGTGTGTTCTGCTGGTTCTTCTTCGAATTTCGATCTAAAAACCCAGCCAAATCAAATCTAAGCTTCACCAAATACCCTCAAAATCGAGATATAAAATTCATAGCATATTTCCAATTGTTTGCAATAACACCCAATCCAAACAAATAACATTATTTGAAAAATCCAAATTCGAAATCAAGGCTTCAAAGCTTTTTAAATGGCTGTCTCCGTCAATGGTGCAAAGTCAAACACCTTCAAATTTATTCATTAATATTCATCTGCTGCTAGCCCGCTATCGGAACAAAACAAGAAAAAGGGAAGCCTAGAAAAGAATGAAACTCCAACCATGAAAAAATTCAGATCAATAAAAAAATACAACAATCCCTTTCGTCGCTATTTTTAGAGAAAATTATGAACTTTAGAAGAAAACCCCTTATAAAAAGATGGTTGATTTCAATGAGAGAAAGAGGAAAAATGTATCGTGATTGGGGGAGACTCATTTAAATTTTGTATATAATTGGTAAATTGTATATGAACATGTAATTAAGTTAGAACTTGATTAGGGAAGGCAAATAAGCTTCATATGTAGTATACATAGATAAAGAAAATCCCATTTAGAAATAGAGAAAATGGCACTAGGCAACAACACATAACATGAATTGGTGATTTTTAGCATTATATTAGATTTGGCATAGATAGCTCCAAACAATTAGCATTATATAGTCAA
Organism: Nicotiana obtusifolia; assembly: GCA_002018475.1. Taxonomy (NCBI): domain Eukaryota; kingdom Viridiplantae; phylum Streptophyta; class Magnoliopsida; order Solanales; family Solanaceae; genus Nicotiana; species Nicotiana obtusifolia. The sequence goes on from MCJB01049385.1 coordinate 58,551, forward strand.
ATCCTAAAAAAAAACTACTCTCTCATATATTCTCTCTCAAATAATTGGCCCCAAAGCCGGCTACCCC
>MCJB01049385.1:59596-72383 GCA_002018475.1 Nicotiana obtusifolia
AAGGAAAATAATTTTGATGGGACTTATTTTTAGGATGGTGGTTGAACCATTGGAAGAGAGAATAACTTTAGGCTACCATATGCAAATCCTAAAACGTTGGCTTTTTTATGCTAATTGTTGACCTAGTTGTTATACCATGCTAAATCCCCTTAGAAATAAATTCTTCAACCAAAAAAGAGTATTTTCTTTATAGTTATGGAGTATTTGTATGAATCTTTAGAAGAATAATTAAATTGTTGAAGAAAATAGAGTCCTGAAAACGTTGTGTATTTGGCAAGGGGGCTGGGGGAGGGGGGAGGGGTAAGGAAACATGGAGACTTGGGGAAAAGGGGTGAGGAGAGTAGTGTAATAAAATATTTTCCATGAAAACACTAGAAAATATTTTCCGGAAAATATTTTCTATTCACCAACCAAACAAGAGAAAATAAGTGATAAACCCACTCATTTTCCATGAAAACATTTTCTAGGAAAATATTTTCCATGGAAAATATTTTCCTTCATACCAAACACACCTTAAGTAGGCTGTTTGCTTGTAAGGCCTTCTTTATGTAGAAATGACACCATATAACCACTCTAAAGGGCTGCTATTTAGAATAAGCCAATCTATCCTGAATTTTAATTTTACAATTCAATTTTTCGAGACACAATGTCTTGAATTATCCAAAAATTAAGATTTCAATTTAAATTTTCAAGACAAAATAAGTACTGATCCTAAATAGCATCCCTGAAAATGATTGATTATGAACTTCCCCCTTTTTATCCCCAGGAGAACTCAATGTTAAGCACCATTCTTACATTAACAATTCATAGGAAGCCTAGCATAAAATAACAACTAATATTACAAGCGTAGAGAAGGAAGTCTAGCATAACTACAAGTTTGCCAAGAATATTAAAGTATTTCCTCCATGAATGCCAAAAGCCGCAACTTCAACTTTTTTCTCTCATTGGTAATTATTATCCCAAATATTTCACCTCGAATTATTTTAGTAATTTTTAACAATCTTTCTTTAAAATTCTGTGCGGCTAGTGGTTCGGACTTAAAGAGAGGAACATTGATAGGAGGACAGGCCCACTATTAAGGATTAGAGAGGGGCCAAAAGAAAAGGTTCTTTGTTTGAGTATCAAAAAATAAAAATTCTTTTAGTAATGTTTATTTTTCAATTTATATTTAAAATGTATGTACGCTGTAAAAGAGTAAGAGAAGGAATTCTCTAGGACAAGGTGACAACGACCCAACAATTGGAGAAACCCCAGAACCAATCCACAATACGATAATTTTCTGGTTGACGAGAAAACAGCTTGTTTTGAAAAACCGACCAAATTTTAATTCTGACTCATTCTGAATATTTGGCAGTAACAAATAACAAACATCATTGGATTTTCTGAAGAATTAACCACACGTTTCGGAATTGTGTGTGGTTCCAGCTAGCTTGGCATTTCCTCTGAATCTATCTTCCTTGTTTCTTTATCATTGACGTGTATAATTAGAAGGGAAAAAAGAAGAAGCAATTAGAAATTTAGAATGATTTAATAATTAAAATGTGAATTTGGTGGGTATAATACAGCAAATCTGTTAAATGAAAAATGGGAAAACAGTAGCACAAAACATTAGTGGAAGTCGCTTTCTTGATAAAAGCGATTGTTTAGATCAAATTGCTCGGTGAAGGACAAGCTCATTTAAGGTCAAACATAAATCAAGTCTCCACTTGATTTAAAAGTTGTAGTGTCCCAATTGGATTCCACATATGTGAAGTTTAAATGATGGTTCCATTTAAAATAATAATCCTGTAATCATATATATAGTCGATGGATTAGTCAAATAATTGAACAACATATGTAGGTATATATATGAATTGCTAGACGTTGAGGCCAAACTTTGCCAATTGCCTGCAACACCAACCCACTAGGATTAGTCTTTGGATAGCTCCGAGTTAGCTAGGGAACAACCCCCTGATCATTTGTTCCACGCCTTACAAACTTACCCAATAATTTTGACTCGAACTCTATATATATTAAAAATCAGTATAAAACATAAATAATAAGATATTCAAATTCAAGTCAATCAACTAACTTGGGGTAGAGTATTTCCAAAGTCGAAACCATAATGTTCGAATGGAACCGTCTACTGAGGATCATACCTAGAAAAAATTAAAAAATAGGATTAGTAATTTATGCAAATGTCGAAGTCTTCGCTACTTTACTACCGCTGAAATATAAAAATGAAAAATAGAACAATGTACATGCGCGACGACAACAATTATTCTATGAGCAGCCACTATACGTAATGGGCCACATACGGATAATTAACGATAAGATTGCATTCCTATATCCTTTGATGTTGGATCTGTTTTTCGTCTACAACTGACAAACTAAATGAGGCAAGATTATACTTTCCTTAACCACAAAAAGAAGAAAAAATGATTGACTTCACTTTTGCCAAAGCAATTGGCAGTGATTCTGCGGATATTAGATTCACGATTAGCCCAGACAACAGCACTTAATTGGAAAAGATCAGAATGCCTGCAATATCATTCATGCAGATGCAGTCTCCATCTTAATCCATTTTAGGAGTTGGTTAACAACTTAACTTTATAAAACTAAGCGACCAGTTTTTGCAGATTATTTTAGGTCTTAGTATAATTAGCTAGATCAGTAACTAGGTAAAAGAATTTTAATTTCTGGATTCCAAATCTTAATAAATCTTACTACTATAAAGCATAAAACTAAAGCAGCCAGTTTTATGTCCCCTCCACAAAAATATGTTTTCCACTTTTGAAGATTAATTTATCTCCTTCACCTTCTTTTGTTAGTGTAAAATTTCTGTCAAGCTAATGATCTTTTCTTCCGCTTTCCGCAATGTGGACTATTTTCCTAACCTTTCTTGACTAATAAATTGATCACCATATATCTTATCATCGATTCATCATCCTCTAACCAACTTTGGCACCCCTTTTATCACGATCCATAAAATACAAGCTTTTGGCTTTAAGGGGGGAAAAAGAAAATATAATTAAAGAAATACGAAAAGACTAAGAAACAAGGCGTTTTTGAGAACTTTTCAGAAGGAATAGAATTTTTCACTTAGCAATATCTCTTTTGGTGGGATGACGCCAACCTTCAATAAAAGTTGTAAGAACGAAAAAGCAGAAAATGAGATAAAGAGATGATGATGCTCATCTCATGAGGCCAAAAAGTCTCTGAAAATCATATCTTCTGGCAACCTTTTTAAGGCAAAAAATGCATGAATTGACACCAAAAAGATGATGCTAGAAGCAATAAAATCCAGAAAAGGTTTAAAAAAGAATCCTGTTGTGCTCTTATTGCTACATTCTTATATGTTTAGATGAGTATTTTGATAAGTTGACAGAAGTTATCAAAAATTAATAACTTCGTCTCCCTAAAAAGTAATAAATAACACATAAAGAAAGAGTAAATGAAAATTATAGTATCAAAGTTTTTCATACAATATACTATAACATCAATACCAACTGATTACCTGCGGATTTTTTATTAAGAGTTGGTTGTTACTTGTTACTACTGCAAATATGATATGTGTAGGTATACAGAGAAGTCTCTCGCTGCTGCATTCCCCTCTCTCTCTATATATAGTATATATATATATAGTATGTAACTGATAAAATTAGAGTTGCTTGGAACATTAGTCAAAGAGTCAACGTAGGTTGTTTTGACTATTTCCACTACTATAATGTATGAGCTGTTTGGTATGCTTCAACGGAAATTTTGTTTGAAGATAATCCTAGAATTTGAGAATTTAATAAAAGAAATAAGAATGTAATTTATAATAACTAAAATGTATTTATCGTAAGATAAAAATGGCAAATTAAGTAAAATGGAAAAGTTCAAACAAATTATTGCAATTAACTTATGTTACTATAAAAGGATTTCAGAAGAAACCGGATAATTTGCACTAACTAAATGATCTTTTTCTGAAATCACGCTTAAAATTATGTCCTTGTTAAGTGAACTAAAATTTGCATTTAAAAATAGTCAAATAATTTTTGTTTTGCAAATTAGTCCGTTAAATTATAGGTAAATTTCACAAATGGTCATAAAATTATAACCTTTCTCACAAAAATCATAACTTTCATTAACTCACACAAAAATCACCATGACCGAAAAACACAACTTTCTGGTAGTATTTTTTATTTTTTATTTTTGTTTAATAAATAATGATCCAGTTAAAATAGGAATGATGCAACCCAGCTCCACCCGACCCGATCCAATACCCATAAATATAAATTAAAATAATACTAAAAGTGAATCCTCCAAAACACAATAGTACTTCTATCTTTTTATTTTTATTTTCAAGATTTTCATTCAAATTAATAACATTATTATTTCAAGAGCTCTCTAATTATTTATATTGTTTTTAGTCTTAATCTCATAGATTCTGAACTAACTTTGATGAAAAAACAATCATAATTATATAAATATTTTTAAAACTTACCCGTTAAATTATATAAGAGTGACATAATTTAAATAGTGGCTTCGGAAAAGGTCATATTTGGGCGAAAGCGATCATGTGTTCATAGGAAGTCCTTACACGGTCTTAGTGCTTCTTTAAACTTCTTGAATACTCTGTTAGTGAAATAGTTTGCATTTAAATAATTGATAGTACTGACTGTGTAAGGCAAAATCGGGTTTTTCATAAAAGGATCAATCGAGGTTGAATCTCGAGGTTGAACCTCGGGACCGGTTACCAGACCGGCAATCGGAACCATATGATCGGTGATCGGACTGATATCCTATATTGAGGTCGAATCATTTGACCGATGTTCGGACCGATGTGTGATGTCGACACCAAAAACCGGATGATCGATGCTCGAACCATTGACCGAGCATCGAAGTCGGGACAGAGTCAAGGCCAGATTCGATATGGCGATCGATAGGCCATCCCGAGTTTGACCCCATCGATATGCCCGTTGCGTTCGCTGCCAACCGGTGATCAAAGGTCAGCGACACTGCTCAGAGCTGTTCATGGCACGTGGGGTCCTCACCTAACCTGCAGTACATCCACCAAATCTGCAGAACCTTCACCAAACGTGTATGAGTTCTACCAACTATACAAGGACACTGAAATGATTGAAAGAGACACCACGTGGGCAACCAGGGGGGGGTAGATTTTTTCCTATATATATGTATTAATGCACTGGGTTGGGGGACACGTTTTTTTTGGGGCTGAAAACAAGAAACAAAAGGCAATATACTGATTACCTAGTTTTGCAATTGTAATCTCTCTCTCAAGTATTATATCCTTTCTCTCTTATCGTATACTTGTTTGCAATCGAATTCGTCACTTACTTATCGTTTCCCACGCTCAAAATTCAATTGATTTGTTTCCAATTTTTGGGGCAAACACTGACGTACATCAACCACAAGTGATATAAACAAGTTGAATGAGATGAGCAAAATAAGACAGCATGGAATGAAAGAGAAACAAAATGCTCCCTCCATTCACTTTTACTTATTTACTATACATTTTGTACGCCTTTTAAAAAATAATAAATAAAATGTATAATTTATTATAATATTTATATTAATTAATATATATTTTTAATAAAATTTAAACAAATAAATTAAAATAAATAATTAATACTGTAAATATAACCAAAATAAATTATCTTCTACTAATATATTAAAAGTGCTAAATATAAATAAAAATCTATTTTTAGAGTACTTACCTTTGACAAGTAAGCGAACGGAGGGAGAGGAGATAATGTGGTGTTAGACGGAATGCTAAAAATAGGAAAGAGTGTAATGGGAGAGATATACGTTTGTCGGTGAGTTTTGCAGAGGTGGCATTATGGAGATCATCGTCATTATCATTAGAGCGATGTTGCTGACAAACACTCCCGTCATCAGGGGTTTCTTTCTAATTTAGTATCAACACGTGTACTGCCTCGTATCCCTAAAACTGCAAACTCTGTAACCTCTTTTCACTTCCACGAGGACTGCACCCAATTCCACAGTCCCTCTTTGCCGACCTAAGGCTACATTTTGGTTGGTCAAGAGACAACGACATCCTAACTTCTAACTTTGTACCAATCAAGCCTAGCTATAGCTATTTATAACAACAATAAATTTGATGTAGTCTCACAAAGTAAAATTTGGAGAAGACAATTTATACGTAAACCTTATTTTACCTTGTGAAAATAAAAATATTATTTTTGATAAACCTTTGATTCAAAGAAAAATAACAAAAATACAATTAAAACAACAAGATAAAAATAATAAGAAAATTCAAGCGAAACATAGAGTAATAGAAATTTACGGATAAGAAAATACTAATATTAACGGCATGAAAAAGAGACACGATCGACTATTCTCTAATATTCTACCAAATGCTCGTTCTCCATTGCTCTTATTAAGGATTATGTCTTTGATAAGTTGAAGTTGTGACATATTCTGCCTAATCACTTCTCACAATACTTCCTTAGGCCTATCTTACCTCTTTTCAAATCCATCATAGTAAATATTTCACACCTCCTTACTAAAACATATGTGCATCTCTTTTCACATGGCTGTACCATCTCAGCTTCATTTCTTCCTGTATCTTGAAATGCGTTTATTGAATGTTTTTTTCGCACCGTTTCACAAAAATACTTATGTGATAAAGTGTTCTTCTAAACTATTTTATATTTTAAATATCTCATTGATTAGTACTCGATAACTTAACTAGATCAGTGAGGATTTATTTGAAGAAGAAACACATAATATATGATTATATATTTTTTCTAAAAACTCAAATATCTTGGAACAAAATTATTTTGCCATAAGGACTAACATTACAGACAAGATGTAGTATTAAACATTTTTTTTTTAAAAGTTTCCCTTTTTCAATAATTTTATACGTCTACTAAGCTAGGATTACGAATTTGGGACTATGTAATCACGGCACTAAAAAGGATTGAATTTTTACCCTAGAGCTAGATTGTCGCTGTTTTTCTGCCTTTGCCGGCAGTTGGAAGGTGTTTTAAGTTCCTGTCGTTTGGGATCCTAACTCTAGTAATGGTCTCTATTTTTGCGTATCTTATCTTATCAACGTGTTGATGTCTAAAATCAAAAGTTATGTATCCCTTTTCCCAAACAGGAATTTTTTGAGGAAATGTCATATAGGATTTGTACAATTCAAACACCATAATGGAGTTACTTTACAAGCCTAGAAGCTGCACACACTGTAATTGGGGGAAGGTCACCAATCGTTTTCTCTGTGTCCCGTCCAGTTCCTTTTTTCATATTGGACAAAAGTAACCCCTTTAACGCAATTGTAGTAATGCCGTTAATAGAAAGCTATAATAATTTAGCTAACATCCACAAAAAGAATGTATTGTTTGTGTTACACCTCAAAGTATTGTTAGTCATGACTCATGATCGATCTTAACTACTGTTATCTCTTTGACGACATATAGTTCATAATTTGGTCTCAGTACGCTAACAGGTTTTGATTTAAGGACTTAATGACATTACTGCAAACTGCAAAGTGTAAGTAAACAATTTAAAGGTGAAATTATTGAATAGGATGTTTGTTTCTTCAAATAACTTAGTGCCTCATAAAAGGTTGAGACCTCATTGCGAAACTAAAAGGAAAATGTATTTGCTATGAGCCTATCTTTAATAGAAAAATCAAATTCAGGAGCTAGATGTTCATCCACGTTTTATATTAGACGAATGGAAAAGGAAACAAATAAATAAATGAATGAAGGGGATAGGCATCGACATCAAGATAACTCACAATAGGCTATTGCTTTGTTTATCAACAAAACTAGTCTGTAATTCTCATCCTTCCGTTCCTTTCAAATGTCAAAACCTTCATTTCACAGTATATAACTACAATATGATACACTTTGTTTAATCATACTTCTTTTGATATTCCGTTGTAAACTTTTTAGCTAATTAATTTTAGTATTTGCAACAGTATACATACACAATTTACAATGTCAGTTAAATGCAAGGGGAAGGCAAAGTCTTCCCCACCACGCACCATCGACCAATACCCTACTTTTGTTGTTTATATATACAATACAACTCCATTTCCTATCTTTCAAAGATTCCTTCCCACACACCCTCATTTGAGTCATTTCACACAACCACCTACCCTCCTTAATTACCAATTCATATTGCCAGGCCCCGTAGCTTCAACTTACAATTAGTTATGGCCTTGGTGTAGTAATTTCATAGTTGACCGTAATCCTATTCTTTCTTCTGCATTTCTTTCTAATTACTCCACCATTTCTCATTATCTCCAATTAGTACTACTTATATCCCACCAACCAAGACACCACTATCACCATTGGCTCTTTGTTAATTCTCCAAATTAAGTTGCAAATTTATCAGTAAATTAGTTATACTACTAGAAATAGAGTTACCAATTATGAAAATCCGTATGGCTATCTCTAGTTCTTTGATGATTCACAGCCTTATTCTGCTCATCTTCTGTGAAGGTAATGAAGGAATGCTCTTACTTTCACCATATTTAATTTTTCTGTAGCAGACATTTCTGAATTTGTTTTATTTGGATTCGTGTCACACGTGCGGGCACTAAAAACAGTGTTTCACCATTTCTTGGTAAAAAACCAATCTTTATTCAAAGGATTATTAAGAATTTTCACATTTTTATTGGTCTTTCACTTGGTTCATGTTTTTCCATTTTCTTATGTAGGTATATTGGGGGCTACGTTTACATTGGTGAACAAGTGTGACAAAACTGTGTGGCCTGGAATTTTGGGCACTCCAAAACTGGACAGTACTGGTTTCGAGCTTACCAAAGGCAGTTCTCGTTCATTTCAAGCACCGACCGGCTGGTCCGGTCGTTTCTGGGGCCGAACAGGCTGCAACTTCGACGACTCGGGAAGCGGTACATGTGCCACAGCCGACTGCGGCTCCGGCCAAATGGAGTGCAACGGCGGAGGAGCCACACCTCCGGCGACACTAGCCGAATTCACACTCGGGTCGGGTTCACAGGATTTCTATGATGTGAGCTTAGTGGACGGGTACAACTTGCCCATGATGGTGGACGTAAGTGGCGGGTCGGGTCCATGTGCATCCACGGGTTGCAACGTGGACTTGAACCAAAAATGTCCGACGGAGTTGAGGGTGGAGGACGGCGGCGCTTGTAGAAGCGCCTGTGAGGCTTTCAGGACTCCTCAATACTGTTGTGAAGGTGCTTATGCTACGCCGGCGACGTGCTCGCCGTCGGTGTACTCGCAGATGTTCAAGTCGGCGTGTCCCAAATCCTATAGCTACGCGTACGACGATGCCACAAGTACATTCACATGTTCTAATGCCAATTACATCATCACATTTTGTCCCTACTCTCTACCAAGGTAAATAAAATCAAGTTCTAATCATCCATATTGTAAAATCTGTTATATCATTAATGAAATTTAACAAGTCATAATAGCAAATTATAGTTCAATTCAAGGTAATTAATCATGTTCTATATTGAAAATCAACTTATTGCGTTTGGCCAAGCTTTTCTAAAGGTCAAGAGTGTTTTTTTTTCCTTCCCAAAAATATTTTTTTTGTTAACTTAAGGTGTTTGAACAAGCTTTTTGGGGAAAAAAATATTTTTGAGAAGAAGCAAAAAAAAGTAGTTTCTTCCTAAAAGCATAAGCAGAAATAGTTTTGACTTTTCTTCTTACCAAAAATATCATAATAATATATAGTATATTCCAAAATAACCGTTAAACCTAATACTTAGGATATTAATATATAAGTATTTCTTCTTATTTTTTGGATAATTTCTAATATATAGTGACTTTAGGGGCGAATGATTTTACATTTGTTGAATGATTTTTAATATATTTAAATAATATTAAAAGAATTAAAGTACTTTTTAATTTTAATTTTATATTTTACTTAAATAAAATAAAAAGATTTAATTGTTGCATGTAATAACAAAATTTTAAGATTATTTATAATATTAACTATTAAGTAAATCTATTCATATTCATATTCGTAATTTGATACTCAAAAGTGCTTTTAAAAGTGATTAGTCAAATACAAACTAATTCTCTTCAAAAGTACTTTTTTCAAAAACACTTTTGAAAAAAACATTTCTCAATATAAGCTGGTTTTTCAGTTTGGCCAAATAGCTAATTAAATCTGAAAGTATGAAAGTTTTATGTCTCGTCGTTGTATATTTTAATTAAAGTCAAAAAGAAAGAGGGTAGATACCATGTTAAAATTAGTATAGTAAAATTAGTAAAATTTTAATGCATTATGAATAAATTAATAGTTCAGGAAAAAACCACTAATACTTGAACATGACCTTAACGGAGGCTAAATGGATTTTCTTCTTTTCTTGCAGCAAAAAATCTTCAAAATCAGACGGGTCAACGGATGGGTCAGATAGTGACGCAGGATCCGGGTCACTTCCAAGTACTGAATCAGGGTTAGGGTCAGAGATTGGATCAGGATCGGGGTCACTTCCAGGTTACGAATCAGGATCAGGAGGTTACGAATCAGGATCAGGATCAGGATCAGGGTCAGGGTCGATGGGTCAGGCAATGTTAGCGGATGGATCTTGGTTAGCAAGTTTGGCTACAGGGAGCTCGGCTAGTAATCAACCGTCAAGGGTTATTCAATTTATACCACTAATAGTGGCTTTTGTATTATTTATAGGTTCACTTTTGAAATTATAGAGTTTAACATTAAAATATTTCATTAAGTAGAATAGATAAGATTGTTAAATTGAAAAGAAGAAGAAAAAAGGAATAAAGTACCAACATAGCAGCCTCTGTTAGGCTCACATTGCTCCACATTGTAAACGATTCCATCAATTCCATTTTCACAAAGTTCGTTCCGTGTTTTTTATTTATTACTCGTAAATATTGCTTACCATTATACGCATGAAAATGACTGGATATTCCCTTCGAGCCAAACAAAAAGACGAGAACGCATAAAAAGAAAACAGAAAATAAGTGGAAAAGGATTGAGAAGGAAACAAGACAGATTTTTAATGCGATAAGTGGGAAAGTTTTATTTTTATATGGCACCGTAACTTCATATATTTTTGTAATAAAAGTGTGTGAGGGGTCATAAAAATTGCAACTTTTGGAGTCTCTGTATTTTATCCACAAACCTAATGTAAAATACTCTAGGCATAGCAATCCTTTTCCACAGAGTCCAAAAAGGGAAAAGTAACTGTTCCATAGTTTTTAGTGTTCACCATATATCTTTCCCCGAGGTCAAAATGTAACGTCCATTTCCACTCTTATTGGTTCGTCAATATTATATCATTTCTTGTGCTCTGATTGGAATTCCATTTACAACTTATAATCGGCAGGAAAATGCTTATTCGTTGGTACTTTTTTTTTTCTTCTTCAATATACTGGAATATAATCTGCTCTCTATATAATTAATAATTAATAAAAAGAAAGCAAGTAAAGTAATCAAGTACGTAATTAACCAACTCTAGCAAAGGAATTTGTGGCAATTGTTGACCAAAAAATATGTATCTTGGTTCAAATAATTAAATTTATGTAATTAGGGGTTAAACTTAATTAATATTCCTAGATAAACTTTCAAGTGTGCAATAACCAATGGGCGGGCTCGGTTAGATAGTAATGACAACATGCAATAACTGTTCTAAAAAGCATGAGCAATAATGCAACATTCAATAGCAATGAATATCAATAAATGACATTTAAGTAAATAGGATGGATGAGTCACCCAATAAAGGATGAAATAGATGTATGTTTCTCCTGACAATGATGAATGACAAATAAATTCTTGAATATTCGAGTTATTCTCGGATCGGATGGAAAAGTATGGAATAGTATAAACAAGAATCTTAGTAAAAATGTGGTATTTGTATCTTAGCAGTAGAGAGAATCTTTTTATCAAAGTGAGTTCTTACAAGTGAATATTACATGCCCCTCTCATTATTTCTTTTTTCTATATATATGTGTGACATGTTCCTGAGAACCCTAATAGTACAAGTACCGAGAATACCCACTAGAATATTCTCTTTTAATACCCTATCCTAACAAATTAGTTGTTACAGCTCTCATCAATGATATTCAACCTGGACCTCGACCCTTGTTATCATCTCAACTACGGCTCTCGTTGATATCTCAACTACGGCTCATGTCGCCACTTCAGCCAAGGACTTTGCTGCTTCTTGGCCCATTTCGACCAACGACGACTCGAGAATTTCTTTTTTAGTATTATCTTGCCTCAAATATTATGAGGGCAGATTTTGACCCATACAGTTAGTCCCTCCGCTTATTGAGGTCGTGTCCCCGTACGAAGTCGATGGTCATGCATAGTTGGCGGGGGTCATGGTCGTGGAGATGGGACTATGTGGCTTTTTGTGGTCCGCATATTTTGAATTTATCAAATTGCTCGGAAAATTATTTGGAGTTATCTAGGCCACGAATAGAAGTGACGTCATGGCCTCGTACGTCATAATGACGTCGTTTCCCGATGCATTGCATCAATTCCGGTGGAGCTCTTGATTGGCTTCGTCGGTTCGAGTTTCATGCTAATTATGTTTCACACAATTTCGATTCTCGTGCTTTCCAAACTTATAAATAGGGGAAGCTTTTTGGTTTTTGGAACTTTAAAATTTCTTCTTCTCCACTGTCATCGGCTTACCTGATTCGCTTTTGCATATCAGTCCTTTTCTTCTCTTTCCGAGGCTTATCCTATCTTTCGTTCTTCTTCTTCTTTCGAAACCCCATGCTCTTATCGAATACAATCTCTATGAGTCCGATGAGGGGAGTTATGTCCTCCCCCCCCCCCCCCCCCCCCCCCCCCCCCC
>MCJB01049386.1:0-19883 GCA_002018475.1 Nicotiana obtusifolia
GGGGGGGGGGGGGGGGGAGCACAAAAGGAAAAAAAAATAGTAGCTAGCTTACATCCTTCTCCCCGAAAAAAGTCACCGCAGACCTTGTTCATATCTTCTATTCTTTCTCAAAACTCATACCACTATTTTAAGCCATGTAAAACCCAGCCGCAGCTCACCAAAAAAGCCATGTAAAATAACCTTCAACTCCACATGTTTCAACCATGTAGGAGTCAACATTTTTGGCACAAAAATCAGCTCGAAAACTAATACCATTCAAAAGCTACGAAACAGTTACCATAGCTCAATGACCAGCCACCAATGAAACTCACCTTGAAGTCGACACATGTCACCGTCCTAGAACATCCAAAAAAGTCTCATACCTAATTCAAGCGAAGTTACTCAGTCGAATTTTGGTCCAGTAGTTTTGTTCGTACTCCCGTCTCGCCAGTTGATTCTTTAATATATTAAAAGTTTTTGTTCGACTAAAAATCAAATCTGATTCATTCTTTCTTTGATGGACAGATCTTATTTCATTGATGTTGAGTTATTTGTTTGGATTTCTGTCACATTTTGTTCTCAAATGAATCACTCATGCATAAAAATAGTTATTTAGTTTTATTTGCCTACTTTCTTATTTTTTTAAAATAAAGTTGTATTTGCTTGCTTTAATGAAGATTAAGTTCCTTATTTATCTTGTTATTAAGATCTAGTTTATTGTTAGATTTGTATAAGAACCTTGAAAGGGCATTGGTGGCCTTGATTGAAGGCCCTGGCCTCTATGTAAGAATTTTCATAAGAAAAAAAAAGATCTTTTGTGTTGAGTTGATTCAGATAATTAAGATGGCCTATTGGGGTTCTTGTCAATGTCTTAAAAGAATTATAGGTTCTAAAAATAAATTGGGCTACGAGTGTTTGAATTAAATCGGCTGCTGTGAATTAGCTAACTCAGCTAGTGGATCGTAAGATGATTTTTTGAAATAAGAACAATTAGGATCTAATTATGCTCTAGTCCATTTGCTTCCATAATAAATTTATTGTCCATATCCCAAAAGTATTCGTCTATATTATGCTTGAAATAAATAATATACTATCTTTATTATGTAAACGTGCGGGCAATATAATCATGACATCTAGTAAAGTGGCAAGAACGCGTTCACGCGACTTGACCCAAACAAGTAAATAAATAAAATAGTCTCTTAACTATGTATACGTCATGTAACGTAGTTACGGCATGCACGAAGACACATACACGTTTTTGTGGCATGCTCAAAATATCTGTTAATAATTCAAATAATCAAGAAATAATGAGTGGACAATGAAATACAAGAACATCCAAGAACTAGTTCAATCTAAGATAACTAGGTTATTTTTTGGACAACTCTAGAATCTTTTGATCCACAAAGGCAAATCTATCTCCTTTTGGTTATTTTTAAGACAAAGTACTTGTATTTTATTGGGGAGGTAAGGTTTATGTCCCCCTCCTTTTATGTAAATTTTAATATCTAAATAATAAAATCTTTTTAATCAAAATAAAAAAAGATAAGTTAACGACAGTGTAACGAGTCGACCAATTGCTTTAAGCTCTGGCATTCAGTTTGGTAGTTTGAGGCCTTGAGTAGCTTCATATGATACATGATGACTTGCATGTATGGTTAGATTTGGCTTTCGAGCGGTTCAGGATTGATTTAAAAGAGTGATTCTCAATTTGGAAGCTTTAAGTTGAAAGAGTTGATTAAAGTTTGACTTTTGAGTAAACAATCTTGGAATCGAAATTTGAATGTTTCGAAAGGTTCGTATGGCGATTTTGACTTGGACGTGTGTTCGGATTGGGGATTCGGAGATTCCTAAAAAGTTTTGGCTCTATTTCTTGAAAGTTAGCAAGTTGAAGAATTAGAGAATTCTTAAGTTTGACCGGGAGTTGACTTTAGTGTTATCGGGACCTGATTATAGTTTTGAGAATATGTATAGGTTCATTTAGTTGATTGGAACTTGTGTGTTAAATTTGATTGTAATTCGGAATGTCTAAGTGTGATTTGGACGCGTTCGACGAAGTTTGAAGGTTTGAAATTTAAGAAAATGATTTTGATCTTCGATTCTTGGTTTTGATATTATTTGGTATTTCGAGCCCATGAATAAGGATTGGGGCTGGTTGGTATTATTGGATGGGATCCTTGGAGCCTTGGGTGTGATTCGAGGTGGTTTCGAACTATTACAGATGTGTTAGAACTACTGGTTTTCTAATGCCTTTAATGAGCTTCGCGATCGTGAAGGGAAGATCACGATCACATAACATCTTTTGGGAGTTGGGGGCTTTATTCTTCGTGTTCGCATGGGTAGTCACGGGTCTGCGAAGTGTTGGTAGACTGGTAACCACATCACGTAACAATGTTCATGCTCGCATAATGGAAGAGTGTGACCGGGTTCTTAGCCTTTGCATTCGCAGAGTGGAGGACGCATTCGAGAAGGAGTAGATTTAGTCAGGAGGCTTGGTCTTCACGTTAAGGGAAGTAGGTCGCGTTCGCGTAATATGTGAGCTGGGTGAGCTTTGCGATCGTGATGGTGCTTTGGCGATCGCGAAGGAGGATTTGAGAAGGGATAGAATTTTTCCTCAAGAACGTGAGGAAGTTTCGCAAACGGTAATGCTGGGCAGGCTATTTTGATTTGCTATTTTGGAATTTTATCCATTTCTTCATATTTTGAGCCCTAGACTTCGAGAGGAGGAGATTTTGAAGAGCAATTTCACTATTACACTGGAGGTAAGAAATTTTCACTTGTATTTGGTTATATATCTTGATTCCGAATGGATTTGTATGCCTAAAATATGAAATTTTAAAGTGATATTTAGGTTTTTTTGGTCTTGTCATTGCCCAAAATCCTACCCTAAGGATCGTGAATCAAGTCTCCAAATAGGTAAGCTGGTCACCTAATAGTATTAAAACAATAAAAGGATGATATAACAAAATAGAGTTTAACATAAATGTGGAAATAGAATAATACAAGCCAAAGTGGCAATACTCAACATAACTCCCCAGAACTAGGTGGTATTGAGTCACGAGCTCTAACTGAATATACGAGAATATCTCAAAATATAGTAATGTCTGAAATACATAAACAACAAAAAAGAAACAAAAAGGGTGACTTTTAGTCCTGCGGTCAGATCATGCAGGGATACCTTGAAGTCTCCAAAGTGCAGAATGCCTCATTGATGATCAGCCTGATCTGAGGTACCTGGATCTGTACAAAAATATGCAAAAGTATAGTATATATAACGATCCAATAGGTCGTTTTGAGTACTAGCTCTTATTTACGTGTTTCGAGACCTCTATTAGCTCCATTTAATATTTCTCAATTTGCATGCACAATTCGTGTCTTTTTCCAAAAATATTTTATGTGAACTTTAAAAATAACTTGAATTGACTACGGTCAATATTTTATGTGAACAACCCAAATCGGTATTTTGAAGATCTCAGTGGGTCCGTGTCGTAATTTTGGACTTGGACGTATGCCCGAAATTGAATTCGGAAGTCCCTAACTTGAGTTGACTTGTTTTGTCGAAAGCTAGTAATTAGAAGGTTTAGAAATTTTTAGGTTAGACCGTAGGTTGACTTTATGGCAACCGGTATCCGATTTTAGTTCTGGGACTTAGTATAGGTCCATTTTTCTATTTAAAACTTGACTGCAAAATTTGGTGCAAATGGGAGTTTGTTTGATGGGATTCAAACGCTTGGTTGTGATTTTTAAAGTTCTTGAGTATTTTTTTTTGAAATTTCATGTATTTTTGCATCTGATTCATAGTTCTAGGTGTTACTTTGATGTCTTGATCATGCGAGCGAGTTCGTATGATGTTATTACACTTGTGTGCATGTTTGGTTTGGAGCCCGAGGGGCTCGGGTGAGTTTCGGATAGGATACAGATATTTTGGACTTAGAAGTTGCCGGTTTCAGCTATTTTCTGATGTCTGGTGCATTGTGCTTCGCGATCGCAAAGGGGAAGTTGGGCTGGGGCTGAACTTGTTCTTCGCAAATGCGGGGACTGGTTACGAACGTGAAATAGTGGGGAGCTTACCCTTCGCTAACGCGAAGCGTTATGGGTTCTAGGGGAAGGATGGGTTGACACTCATCGGTAACATGGGCCTTGGCTCGCGAAGGTGATGGCAAGGGGGATAAGCCTTCGCGAACGCGAAGTGTTCCCCGCAATTTGGCTAGTCTTCTTCGCGAATGCGAAGAACACTTGACTCCCAGGTATTAAACATTTCAAAAGTCGGGATTCTCTTCACTTTTTACCATTTTCAAGTTTGAGCTTGGCCTAGAGGCGATTTTGAAGAGGTTTTTCATCCCAACTTCATTACATTTTCTTAAACACTTATTGTTTTTTACTTTTAATCTGTGATTCTTCATGGTAGAAATTTGGGATTTAGGTAGAAATTGAGAATTTTGAGAAAACGAGATTTAGACCTCAAATTGAGGTCGGATTTCGAAGCTAATTACATAATCGGGCTCAGGGGTCAATGGAAACTTGGGTTTTGGTTCGAATCTTGGTTTTGACCAAGTAGGTCCGGGGCTGACTTTTGTTGACTTTTTCAAAAATTATTAAAGATTGCATCTTTTTCACTCGTGAGGTAGTTTCTAGAGCCTATTTACAATTATTTGTACTATATTTGGCTAGATTTGATTTGTTTGGAGGCTAATTCTAGAGGAAAAGCCATGGTTGAGCATTGATTTGGTTGCAGAGTTAGGTAAGTATTGTGGTTAACCTTGATTTGAGGGATTATGACTTATTGGTCTATTTTCTACGTGTATTATGTGTGGGGATGGCACATATGTGAGGTTACGAGTATATATGCATTGTCATTGGATTAAAGCATGCGGGTGGGAATTGTTAGTTTCATTGACTATGTTCTCCAGGCTTAGGTTAGATTATAACATTTTACTTATCGCCTCATATTTGTTGTTTATTTTGAATATGTTGAAAATTTTGAAAGTTGAGTTTGGTATCTTGGCACTATAATTGAAGTGATATTGGTTCCCGTCTTGCCTTTGTTATTCAGATTCAGGGTGATGCCATGCCAGATAATAAAAGTACGAAGGGTGACGCCGTTCCATCTTTATTTCATTGCCTCATTTGATTTCCGGGTTGGTGATTTACTTGGTATATTGTTGCTTATTTCGGAAGATGTTGTTTGGTGATTTCGTACTTGTCGTTCTTATGATATTTTCCCTTCCCTATTTGTCATAGCCTCGTCACTACCTCGTCAAGGTTAGGCTCGACACTTACGGAGTACATTGGGTCGGTGTACTCATGCTTCACTTTTGCGCTTCTTGTGTAGATACTGGTGTTTGTCCCAACAGCGTCTAGTGGTGTTCTGCTCAAATTCAACTTATTTTGTAGACTTGAGGTATAGCTGTATAATGTCCGCAGCCCTGAAGTCCCCTTCTTTATCTATTCTACTATTTATCTAATATCAAACAGTTGTATTTGCTTCCGACCCTATGTGTAGTACTCTAGTTGCTCATGTGTACGTGACTCCGGATTTTGGGAGATGCTTATATATCTTCGTATATATTTTATTATTCTGTTTTAGACCATTTCAGTTATTTTTATTAATGTTTTATTTTGAATTGTTTAAAAAATCTAGCTAACGTTGGCTTGCAAGTGATATGTTAAGCGCCATCATGGTCCAGAGGGTGGGATTCCGCATCGTAACAAGTTGGTATCAGAGTACTAGGTTGCTTAGGTCTCAGAGACATGAGAAAGCTTAGTAGAGTCTAGAGGATCGGTACAGAGACGTCTGTACTTATTTTTTAGAGGCTATGCAGCTTTAGGAAAGTTTCACTTCTTTCTTTCCCTATCGTGTGATTTTATTCTATCAGTGATGTTTGAATGATTCAATTCTTGTTCTCTCGCAGATGGTGAAAACACACACAACATCTATAGCCGGGCAGGAGCTGGAGCCCCTTGTTGCAGCCATTACCAGGGGTAGAGGTCGGGGCCGAGGTTGGGATAGAGGCCAAGGAAGAGGCAGAGCGCAGCCTAGAGCTCCTACAACAACACCCACTGTGGAGCCTCAGATTGATCATGAGGAGGAAATCCCAGCTTAGACTGCACCAATCGGACCCGTTTAGGTCCTAAAGGGATTTATAGCCACTCCCATGCTTCATGATGCTCTAGTTCGCTTGGTAGGCCTCACGGAGAGTGTGGCCCAAACCGATGCATTTTCGGTGGCATCGGTTGTTTCTCAGGCTGAGGAAGGAGCACAGACTCCCGCTACTCACACTCCGGAGCAGATGACTCCCATATATCAGACTCCAGCAGTTTCGCCAGTTGGGGTAGTTCAGCCTATTATTGCTACATAGACCGAGGAGAGGCCAGTGATTTCTTCTGAGGGATTGATGAGGTTGGATAAGTTCACAAAACTCTTCCCTGTTCATTTCAGTGGTACATTTTTTATGACCCACATGATAATTTCGACCATTGTTACGAGGTGTTGCACAACATGAGTATTGTTGAGTCCAATTGAGTAGAGTTTGTAGTGATTCAGATGACCGGTTGTGCCAAGAGGTGGTGGCAGGATTACGAGCGGGGTAGATCAGTAGGTCATCCACCCCTCACTTGGGATCAGTTTTTATAGCTTTTTCTGGAGAAGTTTATTCCTTTCACTCTAAGAGAGGAGTACCGCAGGCAATTCGAGCGCCTTCAGCAGGGTAGCATGAGTGTTACCCAGTATGAGATCCGATTTGTGGACCTAGCTTGCCATGCATTTATATTACTCTCTAGTGAGAGGGAGAGAGTGAGGAGATTCATTGATGGACTTACTTTAAGTATCAGGATACAGATGGCCAAGGAGACCGGAGATGATATTTCTTTCCAAAGGGCCGTAGAGATTGCTAGACGGATTTAGATGGTTCGTGGTCAGGATAGGGGGCGATATTAGAGAATAAGCATCGTCATTTTGGTGGTTTGAGTGGTTCCTCGTTTGGAGGCAGCGGTTCATTTGGTAGAGGCTATCCTCCCAGGCCAATTCACTTGGTGCTTCAGGCATCCCACAATGCTTCGGGTAGTCTTGGTTCTTATGGATCTCATCCTAAGCAACTAGAGGTGTAGGTCAGGCCATTAGAGGTTGAGGCCAGTTAGCTAGAGGCCGTGCGAGGGGCCGAGGTCAAGGTAGAGGGGCCCATCCCCCTTTTTATGAATTTCCAGCTAGACCTGAGGCAGAGTCATCTGAGATGCCTCAGTTCTATTTGATCCGGCTCTACGTATTTATATGTGTCATCCTATTTTCCTTCATATTTGGTTTTACCTCGTGATTCTTTGAATGCTCCCGTATATGTGTCCACGCCTGTGGGAGATTCTATTGTAGTAGATCGCGTCTATCGCTCGAGTATGGTTTCTATATGAGCCTTGAGACTAGTGTAGATCTCCTACTTCTTGATATGGCAGACTTTGATGTTGTTTTGGGCATGGATTGGCTGTCATCTTATCACGCTATTTTGGACTGTCACGCCAAGACGGTGACTAGCCATGATGGGGTTGCTTCGATTAGAGTGGAGAGGGACTCCTGTCCGTTTTACTAACTGTTGCACCCTATTTTGCACTACTCAAAACAAGTTTTAACTTGTGGTTTCTCTATTGTTGATGAAAGAGAGTGGCCACCTAATATTTAAAGGTATACTAGGGTACCTATTTAATTACTAAAGGTTATATTCTTTATTGGTTTTCTAACCCGTGAGATTATGGGTAAGGGTTTTTGTTCTTCTAAGGGGAAGGTGTTAGTAACCCCTTAAAATCTACCTGAGGTAGGTCCTTAGGACTTAGACTAGATTTGAGACTAATTGTTTGTACTAAGCTTTAATTAGTGTTCAAAGAGTGTAGCTTACCATATATTAGGGGTTAATATCTTTAAGGGAAAAGCATGATTTAAAGAGGATGAATTTTGAACAAAGAGTTTTAGGAAAATAACGTTAGCATATGTAAGCTTGAAAAGGACTTGGAAAATGAAGCTTTGTCATGAAAGTGTTAAAAAGAAGCTAAGTTAATGCACTTGTTTCCTAAAGCATAGAAGTTAATGTTACCTTAATGTGGTGAAAGTGTTAAGACAATGATCCTAATATGTACCTTAATTGTAAAATAGAAAAACTGTTTGAAAGCCTTTATTTTAGGGCAGCAGTACCTTAACTTTTTCGAAATAGTTGATTCCCTTTTTAGAAGATTTAAACTCGCCACTTAGTTTCTGATTATTCCTTTTGAAAGAGGGACTGCCACCTTCGTTAAGCCTTTGGGCTTTAAAAATCATTAAAAAAAAGGTTAGCAGGGCATAATGAATTGATAACAAGCTCGTGATTAGTGGTTGTAGAATTAATTGCTAACTAACGCCTCTTTTAATACTAGATTCTTTAAGGCTTGCCTAAATTATTTTATGTGAGTTAAAGGATGAAATACAGCATTCAACCCAATATACAATTGTCATATACATGTGAAATAAAACAACAGGAAACATAGCAAAGAATAATGACATAGTGCAACTGGAGAATAACGAAAACAGTAAATAAAGAAGCGGGCGACATCTAACTCTAAACCTTCTGAGATGTAGCAAGGTTGGACTTGGGCCTGAGCTCATAAAGAACTCAGCAGGCCCAAATCATTGTACATGTCCAAAAAAAGAAAAGAGAAAGTCACTGGAATAATAATATTATATACATATCCATATGAAATTTGTAAGAAAATAATAAGAGTAAAGATCATTGGCAATACTTAAATACTAAGAAAAGTCATACTAGAGTGGAGGTTATGCAAAATAAACGATCCACATTGAATATCTTTCATTATCATTAAACACCAAACCCAAAGTGTCGATGAATTAAAGGTTAAGGAGAGAATTCTACCCAAGGTCGATGCCCCCTTTGAATCCCCCGATACTTCAAAGTTTTCAAGGGTCTCAAGACCTAGGGCAATGCTTGTGCCGCGGAGAGCAGTCCAACTGGAGTTAAACTCTACTCCCAAATACTCATAAACACTAACGACTAATTCTTCCCTGTAGGTTTGAATGCCAATGAGGCTCTTTCAATGCAAACCAACTAATATGGCATTTACTACCACAAAAGCATACTCCTTCTTAACAGAATAGCTTAGTAAAAACTCATAGAGACAGTATGACTATACATCAATGTTAAGTGATTGAAACACAGATTGAACATGTTTAAAAGTCAAGTTTTAAGCACATATGGAGGCAGGAACACTTGTACTACTATTTCTAAAGAACCAAACAACTGGAGTCATATGACTCATAGACAGATAAGGCATATAGTTTTAGAGCTGTAACAACAAATGCTATTGTCCTAATGGATTGATCACAGGTTAGTTCAACATTAGATATTATCGTGAGCATACATATAAATGGATAACACCACTTGAATCCTTTGGAATTCTCAGTAAAGATTCCGACAATGATATAGGCAAGTTACTATACTCAATAAGCAATAACAAAAGGGTTCTCCTATACCAGATTCAATCCAGAATGACAGGGGAACGGAAGGATTGAGTGTAGTTTCAAAACAGTGTTCAAATTATGAAGTTATAAGATATAAACAAAGGTTCATACCAAACTCCCACACATAAAGAGATTTCTATCAAGATTATGATCTCATAAGACAAGTTAAGTCCCAAACATTGCAGAATCAGGTTATCACTATCATTAAGGGTTAAGAATAGAGGAAACGTCATACTTGAGTAGACTTAAATCAATTGTACAGATATAGGTTGAATACTAGACATGGCGGAGTTATACTCAAATTATAGAATACAGTTGACATTCAACCACAACAGGTACAATTATTTCCTAACTCATAAGAGATAGACAAATTATAACAAGTATCACTGATGTGCATAGAAGTTCATCCTAGTAGGACTATTTTTAATCAACAGCTAGACATGGATGTAAAGCATTCACAGTGAGGATTCAAAGGATACTTGAGGACTAACAAGCATTTATGAAAGCACTTTGAATACTCAGGTTCCACAAGCCTTAGCCAAGTGAGGTAGGGTTATCCTATATATCTTCATGCATACTCTAACTAGAATAATTTAACAGCAAACCCAAGTGTAGGATGACAACACTCAAGAGAGCATGGCATGATAAGCATGAAGACTACAACAACACCCTAAGTATTAGAATAGCAGAACTCGAAAGAATACAACATGATGAGCATGAGGGTTTTAATTGAACAGAATATAGCATGATGAGCATGAATATTACAATACAACATTAGAGTAAAGGCTGAAGTCTAGGTAGATGTGAGAAATCATCAAGGTAGGTTAAGCAACTCAAACACGTAGGCTATTTAATGAAGAAATTGAGGTCATTAAAGTCACATAGTTACTTAATTAACAATAGATAAATACAACAACTTATCATAGATCATCAACAAGTCATGATGAATAAAAAATAAACAATTACAGACTGAATAAACATTATACACTAAGTAACTAATCAGGAAAACAATAGCACGTTTATGATTTTTCAAATGACGTAATTGAGAGAGAGAGGATGGAGGTGTACTGACCTCCTCTTAAGCAGCAAACCAAAAAAAAAAAGACTCTTGTTTAGCCGTGTAGAATCAAGAACTCACCTCGACTAGTGCAATAATAAGAATCAGAAAGAAACCAGAAGCTAGTAGAACCTTAGCTTAATTTACTACTCAAGACTAAAATCGAGATCTTTCTAAGTAATTTTGTGATAGCTTTTTGTGTCTATTAGGTGTGTTAGCTCTATAGGTCAAAGATGTTAGGTCCGTGAGGTGAGAAGATTAAAGCCTCTATTTATAGTGGCCATTAAAGCCTTAGAGTTTCACATATTCAAACTCAGTAGTAAAGAGTGACGATTGCCAAGTGATGCAAGCAAGATCGAGTGAAAAATTCTGGGAACAGAGGGGGAATCATTAAGGATTTCACCTGAGAGGAGAGAAGTGAGAGACCACTGGTCAAGACCCTAATACCCAGAGGTCATTGCATTTGACCTCTAGATGTCGAACATCAATGTCTAAGCCAGCTAGCATCTCAGGCTTGCTTCGATTTGAAAAGACGGAGGAAGAAATCTGGTGAATGGAAGTTTCACCTTTCCGGTCTGACTTCTTCGATTAGGGCTTTTGAAATCGAATGATGAAAATGGAAAGAGTGACGAGATCTGAAGTACATGAACAAAAAGAATGGCCATGCATGCCACGGATTTGAAAGAATGGCGATCCGAGGCTTCATCTATGGGGGTTAGAGTTCAAATTTGGGGGTTTAAGCTTCTGATGATGAGAGTGGGAAAGATCAGCGAGAACCATGGATAGGGAAGGCAAAGGAGATGAATCTCTAGCTAATTTGTGACCTTGCACATATTTGTGTAAGGTTTGTTTGATTGATTAGGCCTGTGAGTTGAGAGAGATTAGAGAGAAAGGGGAAATGTGGTGGCAGAGTCTTCAAGGAAATGATTTAGGGTTTTGGGTAATTTGGGTTGGTCATTAGGTTTAAGGGGGAAGGGAGATGGGATCTGGGCTGTTGGACCTACTGATCAACGGTCCTGATAATTTGGGCATTAAAGAATTAAAATATGCTAAAGTGACTGCCGTTAGATTTTTGGATTTGGACGTCCGAGATTAAGTCAGGTGGAGTACTAAAATTAAAGGAAAAATAGGGATAAAACGTGGGTCGTTGATCTAAAGGATGGACGACTTAGATTGACTGTGCTTCTTTTCTGAGTGATACGGAAAGGCGACGTGGAAAATTCTAATTGGCTTAATGAGAGCGGCCCGGATTGCCAAGATGGAAAGAGATGGGGTGTTTGGACTGGGCCCGTGCATTGGGTTGGAATTGATTTAGGAAAATAGCCACTTTGTATTTTAATTAGGAATTGCAATTGTAACATTTTAGTTTTTTAACCCCCTTAAAATTAATTTAAATAAACTTAATTATTTTCAATAAAATATATTAGAAATTATAATCATCAAATATATTAGTAATCATTATAATTAATTATTCATAAAATACCTTGTCTTCAAAATTATAACAATAATTTTGAACATATTAATCTAATTACTCGGAATTTGAGAGATAATTTAGGAAATTAATTATAAAGCCTAGATGGTGTATTTTAGAAATTATTTAAATGATGTTTAAAGTAGTAAGTATATTAATAATTATATAATGTTAATACTAGGTTATTAATTTCGAAACTATTACTTAATCAATTATGTAAAATAGGTATTTATTGCTAGAAAATACTTTCAAAACATTAATTGTAAATATTTAAGTACAAATAAATTAATTTAAAAAGGGAGGATCAAAATTGGCCGTCAACAGCTGCTCCTCTTTGACCGGAGACGATGAAAGAGTTTTCGGGCAAAGAAATTGAATCAAAGCCAATTTTGTCCCAACATGAGGCATGCATTGCACGAATGGCATATGGATTTAAGGAAGATTATGGATTGCATGATTTTAGGGAGAGTTGAGGAAGATTTCAGGAAGATTTTGGGGAAGTTGGGATCGAAGTCTAGCTTTGAATTGCTTACATACCTAAGGCTTAACGAGGATTAGGCCTCATGTAGTTCTGGAGTGAGGATTTTGAGGAAGTGATACTTGCAGGAACTGCCCCGGTATCGTATTATGACGATGCGGAAAGACGAAGGATTGGGCACTCACGATAGCTTGAGTTTTGCGGCTTGACTTGAAGGATTTGAAGATTTGGAGTTCTACTGGTCGTTTTGTGTATGAACTTGGATCCCTGGCCCGCTAATGAGTTTGTTGTCCCTCATAGTGGTGTAGTTTGGTTTGCTGCTTAGAAAGAGTTCCACGTTGTGATATTTGTTCCTGAAAAAAATGAAATACACACATACGCATATACTGCAATGCAGAATATATTATGATGCGATGTAAATGAAGCAGGAATGATGATGCCTGACTGCCGACATCATTATTCTAGATCGAGATGATGGGATACTTAGACTTGACTCGATTTACTAACCGGGTTGTGTACCGTTCTGCAGTTGCTGGAGCATTGAAAAGTGTCTCCGCTTGTTGGGAGAGCTTCACTTGTAGAGTGTGTCTTCGCTTGTTGGGAGAGCTTTGCACTGGAAAAAAATATCTTTGTGTTGGGAGAGATTTATTTGTGGAGTGCGTCTCTGCCTGTTGGGAGAGCTTTATACTAAAATGTAAAGTAATCTCCACTTGGGAGCGATTGACTTAAATCGTAATCATGCCTGAAGCTGCATGACCAAAATGTCAAAACATTCAAGATAATAGCAAAGGAAGGGAAAAACATGCCCAAGAGATACTCTTGATTGCGTAGCCATGTTGCAGCCATTGATTGGCAGAATGTCGGCAACGAGGTTTGCGACTGTCTATATTGTGGCATCCATTACGACGGAGCGGCGGTGCAGATTGTTCCATTGGCGGAGTGCATAGATTGCTATGTATATGGTTTCGATTGGTGAAGTCGACATTTGAGTTATACAGGAAGCTCTGATAGATTGAGCTGACGATTTGCTATATACATGACTTTAATTGATGCAGTCGGCGTCTCGTTTTGTACAAGATGCTCGATTGGTTGAGCTGGTGGTTTCCTGTATAGAGGCTTCAATTGGTGAAGCCGACGGCTCATTTTGTACAAGTACTCTAATTGGTTGAGCAGACAGTTCGCTATGTAAAGTGCACCGTTTCCGCATCAACGGTTTGATTCTGTGGTACCTGCAGAAGATTTAAGCAATAGCTTCAGTTGTACTAGAAAAAAAATTCAAGTAATGGAGTAAAGGGAGATAATCCTAGGAAAGTGGCAAATCCGTCATTTGCCCCAGTGGTGTCTTAACGTTTCCTTGCTTCCTGTTGATCCTGTACTCAAAGAAAAATTCTTAGTGGGAGCGGGGAAGTTAGATTGTGTCGACCACAGTGTTGGTTTGCCCCAGCCTTTGATATGGTTACACCATGAAGTTTGGTAGGTGGAAAAAATTACTATATTTTTTGAAATTTTTTTTTGAAAACCTTTGTTTTAAGATAAGTGCCGTGTTTTCGGATTATGACATGTTTACGAAAATTTCTCCACACGCGAGCATTTTTTCTTGGAAACTCTGTCCCATTGATGTCTATCCTTCGTGATGCTTGACAATGTAGCTGCTTGCCATTGCGACTGCGTCCTAATTCAAGCTAATGCATTACGAAGGTTTTTCCCTAAGTTTATGACTGAACCTTTTTAGGTTGCCTACATATCCAAAACAGAATCAGATCTGAGGTAGTTCGTGGATGATGATAAATATGAAAAAGATAACTGAGCCTTACTCAAGCAGCCTACGTATCCAAATAGAATCAGGTGAAGACGTAGTTCAATTACAATAGATGCAAAATGATGGGATTAAGAATGAAATGAAATCAAATGGCCGAGTCTGACTCAAACTTCCTACGTGTCCAAAAGGAATCAGGCCAGAACGTAGCTCAATTATAAAAGATGACTGAATCCGATGAGGATTGCGTACGTATTCCTTCATGAGGAAATCAAGTCGGAAGTTCTAGAGCAACATACAAAAGTGATATTTGGTTTTTTTATTACAAAAAAAAGGAGGGAGATAAACTGGACCCTACGTAGGTTGCCTACGTATCCCTCCGTGGGTAGTAAGGTTGAACGTAGTTCTGTTATAGCAAAACCTAACTCTATTTATCTTCAAGCATAGTATCTCTTGATTGCGTCTGAGTTGATGGGCTTCGTGTAGATTCTTCTGTCCATTTCTGCCATGATTAGAGCTCTACCCGACAATACTCGGTGAACCACGTAAGGACCTTGCCAGTTTGGTGCGAACTTTCCTTTGGCTTCCTCTTGGTGGGGAAAGATTTGCTCCATGACCAATTGCCTTGGTGTCAACTGGAGAGGCTTCACCCTCTTGTTGAATGCATTGGCCATCTTGTTATGATATAGATGACCATGGCCTACTGCATCCATTCTTTTCTTGTCGATGAGCATGAGTTGCTCATGTCTAACCCATATCCACTCTGCATCGTCCAACTTGGCCTCTTGAATGACCCTTAAAGAAGGTATCTCAACCTCTGGGGGTATCACAACTTCAATGCCATATACTAACATGTACGGAGTTTCCCCGGTAGATGTTCTCATGGTGGTCCGATAACCCAGTAAGGCAAAAGATAGTTTCTCATGCCATTGCAATGTGGTTGTCCACTATCTTTCGCAAAATCTTCTTTATATTCTTGTTGGCTCCTCGACTGCCCCATTCATTTGTGGTCTGTAGGCTGTGGAGTTGCGGTGGACGATTCTAAACTTCTCGTAGATTTCTCTTATGAGGTCGCTGTTGAGGTTAGCAGCGTTGTCATTGATGATTGACTTAGTATCCCAAATCTGCAGATGATGTTGTTTCAGAAAAAATCCGCTACTACCTTCTTTGTGACGGCCTTGTAGGTAGATCTTCAAATCATTGTGAAATAGTCAATGGCTACCAAGATGTAGCGATGCCCATTTGATGCAGTGGGCTCTATGGGTCTAATCACGTCCATGCCCCAAGCAGCGAACGGCCAGGTTGAACCCATCACATTCAACTCATTCGGTGGAACCCGGACGAAATCCTCATTTACCTGGCATTGGTGACACTTTTGTATGTAGCGGATGCTATCGCTTTCCATAGTTATCCAAAAGTATCTAGCTCTCAAGATCTTATTGGCTAGTGTGAGCTCGTTCATGTGGGGTCCACATGTTCATGAATCCATTTCTTTCAATAACTTGGTTACCTCGGCGGCATATACACATCTCAAAAAACCCAAGTCTGGGTGTCCTCCTATACAGGACTTCCACGTTGAGGGAAAAGCAATTTGCCAACCTCCTGAGGGCTCACTTCTTACTATTAGTAACATTCTCTGGGTACTCTCTGGTTGCATGGAATTTCCTGATGTCGTGATATCATGGTTTACCATCTGGCTCTTCATCTACGTGGAAGCAATAGGCATGTTGATCCCTGATCTCTACCTCGATAGGGTCGATGTAGTTCTTGTATGGATGCTGAATCATGGATGATAGGGTTGCAAGGGCGTCGGCGAACTCGTTTTGAATCCTGGGGACGTGCTTAAACGCAATCTTCGTGAACTTCTTGCATAACTCTTTTACACAGTGCAGGTATGGAAGGATCTTGACATCTTTTGTGGACCATTCCCCTTGGACTTGGTGTATCAATAGATCAGAATCCTCTATGACCAAAAGTTCTTTGACATTCATCTCGACTGCCATTCTGATCCCAAGGATGCATGCTTCGTATTCATCCATATTATTGGTACGAGGGAATCTTATCTTTGCCGATGTTAGATAGTGTTGTCTGGATTCTGAAATTAGGACTGCCCCAGTTTTGACTCCTTTGAAGTTTGCTGCTCCATCGAAAAATATTCTCCATCCAGGGTATGACTTTGTAATATCTTCTCCAGCAAATAATACCTCTTTGTCCGGAAAATATGTAGTGAGTGGCTCAATCCCCGTTCACTGGATTCTTTGCGAGGTGGTCGGATTAAGTTTTCCCCTTGATAACCATTTGAGTTATGTACACAATGTTGAACTCAGTGAGGAGAATTTTCCATTTAGCTAGATTTGTGGCAGGCATCGCCTTCTGGAAGATGTACTTGAGCTGGTTGAGCCAAGATATCAAATACGTAGTGTATGCTGACATGTAATGCCTTAGTTTCCGGGTGATCCAAGTCAGAGCACAACAATTGCGTTCTATCCAAGTATATTTGGCCTCGCATGGTGTGTACTTCTTACATAAGTAGTAGATGACCTGCTCCTTTCTCCCGGTTTCGTCATGCTGTCCCAGCACACAGCCGAAGGCGTTATCAATGACTGACAGATACAACGACAATGGGTTCCTGGGATCGAGGAAAACTAACACTAGGGGATTTGACAGATACTTCTTGATTCCGTCGAAGCCTTTCTGGTACTCTTCTATCCATTTTGTGGCAGCATCCTTTTTTAGCAACTTGAAATTGGGTTCATAGATTACCGTGGACTGGGCTATGCAACGACTACTGTAATTTAGTCTACCCGGGAAACTCATTACATCTTTCTTACTCTTGGGCGGTGGCAATTCCTGAATGGCCTTGATTTTTGATGGGTCCAGTTCTATCCCTTTCCTGCTTACAATGAAGCCCAATAGTTTTCCAGCAGGGACCACGTATGCGCATTTTGCCGGGTTTAATTTCAAGTTGTACCTCTGCAGGAGCTCAAAAAATTTCTTTAAATCGTCTAAGTGCTCTGAAATCTTTCGAGACTTGATGATGACGTCATCTGCATATACTTCAATCTCCTTATGAATCATGTCATGAAATAGGGTCGTCATGGCCCTCATGTAGGTGGCACCGGCATTCTTGAGATCGAACAACATGACTCTATAGCAGTAAACTCCCCAAGGTATGGTGAAGGGCGTCTTTTCTGCATCATCCTCGTGCATCACGAACTAGTGGTATCTGGCAAAACAATCCATGAACGACTGCAGTCCATGCTGCACGCAGTTGTCGATGAGGATGTGGATATTTGGTAAAGGGAAGTCGTCCATTGGACTAACTTTATTGAGATCTCTGTAATCAATGCATATCTTGATCTTTCCATCTTTCTCTACTATTGGGACGATATTTGCCGACCAGCTGAGATAATTGGTGACCTTACCATATTCGCCTATATCTGCTTGGTCATTTTCTCCTTTATCCTCAAACTTAAATCAGGTTTAAATTTTTTGGGTTCTTGCTTGACCAGCAGTCTGGTGGGTCGGTAGGAAGTCGGTGTGAGACAATGTTAGTACTTAATCCAGGCATGTCATCATATGACCATGCGAACACATCAATGTATTGTTAGAGGAGCTCGACCAGTTTTTCCTTCTACTCGGCTTCTAGATAAATGTTGATTCTAGTTTCTTTCATGTCTTCTTCACTTCTGAGTTTGACCACTTCCGTTTCTTTGAGGTTGGGCTTTTTTCGACTCTCCAGCTGTTCGATTTCTTGTGGGAGATTGTCCGGCATCATAATTTTGTCATACTCCTCATAAACTGGGTCGTTGCACTGTCACAATCCTGGAACATGGTTTTTTATCGTTTTGTTTACTACAAAAAAAAAAACTAAGTCTAAATGATGCACTAAATTCAGTTGCAATATTTTAAGAAAATGATTCCATTTATTTCATTAAAGAGGAACATCTAACGTTCAAAAGAGGCAAATGACAAAAAAGGTACAGACACGGTGCATGCTCAATAAAAAAAAAAACTTTTACACTTCCACACTACCAAGACTCCCGGCAAACCAAAGATAGACTAGCGGTCCAATTTTGCAGCTCTTCTCTTGGTTCAACATCCCTGATGGTCAGTGTCTTGATGTTAAGTCCGTCACAACATTCTTCAATCATATTTGCGAACAACTTTCCCATTCAATCGATGATATCATCTTCTGAACTCTGGCCCGGACTTAAAACATACTCTGGCACAAAAACCTTTTCCCCGGAGCTACCGGTATGAGCTTTAAGCACTGGAGGCTGATATCCTATGCCGGCCCTTTCTTTCTGCCCATTAGGTTCAATTGGCTCTGTGATCCCATTTGACCTGGCTCCCAATACTGTTCCTAGTCTGTATCCATATTTCTTCATCTCCCTTATAGCCATCTTGGATCTATACGGCGACTGCATTCCCAAGTTTTGTTCAGTCTCTTCTATTTCGGCGGTCTGCATGATTTCCACTGCATGGAAGGCGACTCTGTCTAGCCCTTAAATAAACCGGACAACATGCTCCAAATAAGTTGATTGTCTCTATTCGCCATGAACCACGATCTCCTGACATCCCCACTAATATTTCATGCACTGGTGTAGAGTGGATGGGATGGCCCCTGCCATGGGTATCATGGGCCTTCCTAGCAGCAAGTTGTATGAAAAAGAGATATCTATTATTTGAAACAATATGGGAAATTCTACCGGCCCGATCTGCAAAGCCAAAGAAATTTCTGCGATGACATCCTTCTGCGAACCATCATAAGCCCTTACCCTCACGTGACTTCCCTTGACTTCCCTCAAATGGATTCCCAACTCCTGTAGGATACAGAACGGACAAATGTTGACTCCTGACCCTCCATCGACCCATACTCAAGACACCACTTTGTCCCCACATTTGACAGTGATATGAAGAGCTTTGTTTTGACTTGTGCCTTTGATAGGAAGTTTGTCTCTTCTGAATGTGATCATATTTTCTTCGACCATTTTCCTAATTTTCACAGCTAGTGCCTCACTGGTGGTGTTGCTTGGTACACTTACCCCGCTTAGTACTTTCAACAGGGCATCCTTATGACTGTCCAAGCTCATCTGCAAGTCCATGATTGATATCTACACTGGAGTTTTCTTCAGCTGCTCCTCCACGGAGTACTCTTTCGTCGACATTCTCTTCTAGAATTCGGCGGCTTTTGGGTCTATTATGTTCCTTCTTTGACTATCTTCCCAAGTTCCCTCGATTTGCATCTTTAGGAGCGTAGTATCTCCTAGACCAAGTCATATTGTGGGCTGCGGTAGAGTCTGTCATCTTGGCCTTCTCCTTCTGCTGGTGTTGCACCCTATTTTGCAGTAGTCAAGACATGATTCAACTTGTGGTTTCTCTATTGTTGATGAAAGAGAGTCACCACCTAATATTTAAAGGTTTACTAGGGTACCGATTTAATTGCTAAGTCATGTTCCTTATAGGTCTACGAACCGGTGAGACTATGGGTAAGGGTTTTTATTCTTCTAAAGGGAAGGTATTAGGCACCCCTTAAAATCTACCTAAGGTAGCTCCATAGGAATTAGACTAATTTTTTAGGAAAGCAGTTGTTTTACACTATGCTTGGTTACTATTAGGGCATGGCTTACTATATATACCTTGGGGGGGGGG
>MCJB01049386.1:19903-101748 GCA_002018475.1 Nicotiana obtusifolia
GGGGGGGGGGGGGAAGGTGTATATGAGTGATGTAATACTAAAGAGGGATGTGAGATTATAAAAGAATTATTAAAGGTTAAAAGAGTTCTGAAAGTAGTCTCTATTTCACAAGGCTTGTAATTATTAAGTTATGGAAGTAATTAACTTAGAGAATAGATGTTTATACGATTCTAAAAGAGGTTTTTAAGAGAGTGATTCTAAATGTACCTTGATTTAAAAATCTAAGGGGAGCAATCTTTGAAAATTAATTTGGGGTGACAATACTTTACTATTTTATAAGAATCTGATTTTGTTCCTTGTTAATAAACCGACGATTCTTTCTGATTTCCTTTCTAAAAAACGGGGCTGCTATTTCTTTGATTAAATTCTAGGGTTCAAAAGAAATCTTTTAAGAAAGGTGAGTGAACAAGATAAACAAATTTTAATTAGCGGAGTAAAGATTAATTACCAACTAATTCTCTTTAAATCCTATATTAGTTAAAGCTTTCCTATGTTTCAGGTGATATTAAAGCATAAAGATAAAGTACATGTTCTAATAGACGAGTGTCAAATACATGATAATGAAATATGATAAAACGTCAAAGACAATAGGCGAATGTAATAAAGCAGTAAACTAAGCTAAAGAAGCAATAACTAATAACGAAGGAAATGAGGGAAAAGAAAACTTGATTCTGATGGTCGGGCCTCAAGAAGGAAGGCCCAACAATTGGAAGATGCAGCGATAGCTGACTGGACCCTCCAGGAAATGCAATAGGGCTGGTTTGGGCCGGAGTTCCTTAGGAACTCAGCAGGCCCAAAAATGTACATGCCCAAAAAAGAAAGAAGGTCATTAGATATATATTCCAGATTCTCAATATATTCAAACATGTATGAAATATATATAGACAAACAACTGAACGAGAAATTTATCAATATTCGAATACTATGGGAAATTATATTAATATGGTAGTTATAGTCGGCTAATAATTTACATTGAAAATTTTTCGTTGTCATTAAACATTAAACCCCTAAAGAACTAAATGTGTCAATGAATTAAGGGTTAAGGAGAACGTTCTACTCAAGGTCGATGCTCCCTTTGAATCCCCCGACACTTCAAAGTTCCCAAGGGATTCAAGGCCTAAGGCAATACTTGTGCCAGAGAGGGTAGCCTAACCTAGAGTTAAACTTCACTCCCAAATACCCTTAAGCACTACCAACATGTTTTCCTTACAGGTTTAAATGCCAATGAGGCCCTTTCAATGTAAACTAAATGCTATAGCATTACCTACCACAAAATATACTTTCCCTCCTAACATAAGAACATATAATCTACAATTGACACCAAACAAAATACATATCAGGTGCAATTAAGTATCTGACTTTCGAATGTATACAAGAAAGGAACAGAAACATCACAAGCATGCTGTAAAGGTCTGAACATTAGAGAACAACATATTCTAAGGAAAGGTAAGCTATACAAGGTCATATATGCAACAAACAACAGATACATGTGCTCTTGTTTCTAGCAAACCAACTATGAACTGATTGGTTTGCTTCTAGCACATACAAGGATTGATAATACTACTTAACACTTTAAAGGTAATCAATGAAGATTCAAACAAAGCAGTCATGGCTAAATATTTTTACGGGAGTTATCAAAGGTATTAGGAACCAAATTAGACTCTCAATATGACTACAAATTCACAGGTTTGAACATGGAATCATCAAGGGCTCAACAGAGTTATATCCTTAACAAAATTAGCCTCTAACAAGTCATCATAACTCAGACAGTATCAACAAAGGACCTAATAATATTTAAGGATCAGATCAAGTTTCAAATCAACAACAGGAAAAGGACTGGGGTGGTTCTGGACAAAGCATGAAATCAGGAATCAAATAGGAACATGCAGTATTCAGTTAGTTACATGAACTCTCCAAATGAAGTTATGACTTCATATAGGCAGGGGAGTTTTGCACATCCAAGATTAAGTTGAATATGCCATGAAGAGAGGGAGTTAAAGATAAGGGGAAGAACTATATTAAAGCAAGTTTAATTTAAACATAAGTCTAATTTAGCATCTAAGTATGGGGTGGTCATGCTTCTGTTTTCACAAATTACTACTTGATTATAATAGAGTAACTATGTCCTATTTTTAAGTAAATATAATCTTAAAGATAAAATGCATTTTAGCTTTTTAAAGACCAATAATAACTTAAAGAATTAGAGACAGAGATGTATTATACCAAGTAAGCTTTGAATTGAGTATGAAACTGAAGATGAGACAACCAAGTTCAACTTAACAACAAATTATCAGCCATTTATTACAAAAAAGAAAAAGAAAAAGAAGACAGTATCATGATTGTTTCATGAAGGAAAGATAACTTGATCTCAACAGAAGATGTACAGTAGAGCCATTGCTATTGATGAAAAGGAGGAAGTTCAATCCTAAACAAAACTAAGTCAACAGATGCAACAATAACTAGATGAGATCATAAAATGCCATAGTGACAACAAAGAAGTTTCTTTCACAGTTTAACAACAGAAGTATAGAGAAGAAAACATATAAACACTTAGATTTCATGCTTAAGTTAGATAGTGTGAACTTAGGAACCTTCGGATTCATCTTAGTGTTGATTATCAAACAATAAACTTAACCATGAGACTAATGGCATACAGGGAAAACAATATGTAAAGGGAAAGATCATTACATAGTCATTAATGAAAGGCTGTAGAGTTTAGGAAAGTATTATCAGTCATTCAAGACACATTACAACTTGAACATGTAGGCTATTAGAACTCAGAAATGAAAATCAGCAGGAATCACTTAATGACTTAATTAATCATCAATTAAGACTCAAAATGACAGGAAAAATAATCACAAGCAGACATTAGACACAACGGAACATAATCACTAACATACTAACCATAAACACCATAAACAACTATGATTTCAGAAAAAAAAAAACTTATACATATATAGCATTCAAAAGAGATGAACAAGGAGAGAGATGAGGGTTGTGATGATCTTTTTGAGGTCAACAGACCAAACAAAGGCTCTCTCAGTTGCTTAAGACCTAAAGAACTTTAAGTTTGAATCAAGGACAATACTCAGAAAATGAAAAGAAAAGAATAGTAAGGAATCTTATGATTTTGAACTAAAAATGGCTCTTAGATGATATCAATGTTAGGTTATAGTGTTTGTATCTATGTGTGTTTGGTGAGAATATTAAAGACCCTTTTTATAGTGACATTCAAGGCTCTAGGGCTTCACAAATTCAAAATCTGTAGTGGAGAGTGACGCATGGCAGATGATGATAGCAAATTGAGTGAGAAAATATTGAAGACAGAGGGGAATTTAGTGTTGAGTTTACCTGAGAGAAGAGGAATCGATTGTTGAAGGTTTTGAACCAACGGTCAAACCCTAAAACCCAGAAGTCATTGTGTTTGACCTCTAGGTATAGAATTTCATGATGAATCTTTGAAGAAAGTTCCATGCATCCTCTGATTTGACGGATTATAAGAGGATTTGAAGTTTCATGTTTGAGCTTAGGGTTCCAGATTTTAGGCGTTTGAATTTGATCGATGAAATGGGAAGAAACCAACGGGATTTGCGGATTCATAAGGCAAAGGAGATGAATCTCTGATCGATTTATGACCTTGCACTAATTTGTGCAAGGTTTTTTGATTGATTTGGTTTATGAGGTTGAGAGAAAAGAGAGAGGAAAGGGAAAGATAGGCAGCAAGGTCAGAGGGGTCTCTAGGGTTAAGAATACAAGATGGAATATGGGCCGTTTGATCATTTGATCAACGGCCTTGATAAATCGGGGCTTTATGTTTTTAAAAAAATTAGTTTGGGGAAATACAAGAACCGTTCTAGTAACAGTTTATAATTAAAAGAGAAAAACGGGAAATAACGTGGGCCGTTGATGGTTTGGATCAATGGCTCAAATCATTTGTGTTTCTTATGTGAGGGTGGGAGACAGGTGACGTGGCAAGTATTGATTGGTGCAATAGAGTCACTTGGATTGCCATAGTGGAAAGAGATGGGTGTTTGGGTTGGGTGTCTTTTCGGATTGGGCTTGTCAATTGGGCCAAGATTAATATAAAAATGGCCATTTTACCTTTGATTCAAGAATTGCAATTTTGGCCTTTTGATCTTTTAATCCCGTTTGAATTTAACTTAAATAAACTTAATAGTTTTTAATAAATATGGTAAAAATAATTATTATATACTACTAATTATTTTAAATTGATTATTTATAAAAATACATTAATTTTTACATTGTAACACTAATTTTGAATTTTCACATAATAATCTTTTTCGCCAAAAATTAAAGAGTAATTTATCAAATTAATTATAAAACCTACGTAATGTATGTAAAAAATTATTTTAATAATCTTAAAAATAGTAGATATATTTTTATCACAAAATGTTAATGCTATGTGATTAATTTTAAATTTAATGTTCGGTTAATTTATGAAAAATAGATATTTATTATTAAAAAATACTTTGAAAATAATTATTGTAAATTATTAAGAATAATTAAATTAATTTAATAGGGGAGGGCCAAAATTGGCCGTGAACGGCTGGTACGTCCATGTGACAGTTTTGTATTCCCGACTCTCTTCGTCCCCGTCATTGCTGATAAGTCTGAACTGTTACCGTAGGTCTCACATGTACTGTAATCATCGGATCTCTTTGAGGTGGGATCCTAGCGGCTTTTGCATTTCCTATTGTGACAATCGTTCCATTCAAATTATATTCTTCGTCCAATGTGATCATGTTGACCTCCTGGATTTGGTGATTTAGTAGTGGATTGCGATTCACATTGGGTGGTATTGGAGTGCACTGAATGGCTCCGCTCTTGATTAGTGTTTCAATTTCATTTTTCAGTTTAAAACAATCTTTAGTATCATTCCCAAGCAAGGTGGAATGGTACACACACCTTTTAGTTGCATCAAAATACTTGGAGGGATGCTCGGGAACCCTTCCTTCCACTGGATGTATCAATCCTGCTCTTCTTAATCTTCAAACAATTGGGCCAGAGGCTCAACAATCGGGTATAATTTCTAGGACCCCTTTCTTCAAAATTGGGACGGGGACGTGGTGCATAAGTGGGCGATTTTGGTGGGTAGTGGTTTGGACAGGAGCATAGGGTCTTTGTGGGTTCAGGTTGTTGTAGGCTCGAGGAGGGTTGTATTGAGGTTGGGGTTGTAATATGGCTGGGTGTTATAGACTAAAGCATAAGCAGGTGGTGGTGAATGGTTGTTTGGGGAATAGGAAGTGTTTCCGTGATGTGGGTTGGGTTGATAGTAAGGTACGTCTGCTGAGATCTCCTCTTTCTTCTTCTTTCCGCTATCGATTGACCCTGATTGGATTGCCTTACTGGCCGCTTGCAGTGTAGCCATGGATTGTACTTTACCGGATTTTATACCTTCTTCTAAGAAATCTCCCATTTTGACCAGCTTGAGGAATTTCTATCCCATCATTCCCATCATTTTTTCAAAGTATATCCCTTCCTAGGCCTTGATGAAATACTTGGTTAATTCACTATCTTCCAGTAGAGGTTGTGCCCTGGCGGCTTCTGACCTCTATCGACATGTATAGCTACAGATTTACCAGTGTGAACATATCAGGAGTGATCTCTGTGTTGAATCAAAA
This sequence comes from Nicotiana obtusifolia, assembly GCA_002018475.1. NCBI lineage: Eukaryota > Viridiplantae > Streptophyta > Magnoliopsida > Solanales > Solanaceae > Nicotiana > Nicotiana obtusifolia. The sequence continues at coordinate 25,546 of MCJB01049386.1, forward strand.
GTGATTCATGAAGTCCTCTGCCATGTCTTGCCAGGTTCTCCAGTTTCGCGGATCCTGTCAAGTATACCAGCTGAGTGCTTCTCCCGTCAGGCTCCTTATGAATAATTTCATTCTTAGCTTCTCGTTCTTTCCCACTTCGACTAACTTGTGACAATATGCCCTCAAATGCGCGTGGGGATCACCTGTTCCGATCGAAGATATCGAACTTTGGAGAATTATACCTTGCTGGCATATCCACATCTGAATGGATACACAGATCCTCGTAGTCCAAACTTTCACTTCTTCGGGCGACTTGGAGGTTCTTCATTTGTAATCTCAAGATTTTTAGCTTCTCAAATACTGACTCCTCTTCCTTACGCCTAGCTTCCTTCTCCATCTCGGTGTATTGGTGAATCTCATAAGGCACCCTGACCATGACAGGCGCTGTAAAGGTAGGTTCAGAAATGGCATATACAGGAGGAACATATCGTTCATGGGCGGCGGTATGTGCCACAAGTATGTGCTGATTTGGGTGAGTGGTATAAGTGACTCCGTCACGAGGAGGGGTGTGAGTTGCGTTGGTGGTGATAGGCGGGTTTTGTGATGTTTGAATGTATTGTGGTACGTAGGGAGTGTGGATAGGTGGATTTGGTGGTTTGCGGGGGTAACTGGAGGTATGACTTGAGTGGTAGGGATTGAAGTTGGGATGCTGTTGTTTTGGCATGATGTGAAAGGAAAGTGGTCGTGGATTGAATCCAAAGATGGAAAGCGAGGTGGTAAAGGGAGCGTTGTCACGGCCAGATGTGCGAGTTCCCTAATATGTTGTACTTTCTCCCCTTAAGGCTCCATCTTCTAGGCCATCCTGGCCACGTGTTCATCATTTTTAGTATTGTCCTTCTCTCTCGATCGCCCTGGGCTATCGGCTGTGACCACAGACTCTTTAGTCAGGTTTTCTGTAGCTGACATCTTTCCCTTTGATCTTAAATTGTACAGTGGTTCCGCTAGTTTCAGGTCGACACAAACTAACTTTTTTTTGGGGAGTAATAATAAAGTAAAAACAAGAAGAAAGAAAAGAAAAAGAATAAAAGTCAATTTCTTCATTTATACAAGCGGGAAATCACACAGAGAAATTAATTCATGCATTAAGGTTAGCGCGTTTTCCTAGAATTCGTGGGACCTCTCATTGTCGGAGGTAGGCCTAAATCGTGGATGTCAGACAAACAATTAGACTTGACATATTTAGATCCGAAGCAATTTTGATTTCATTGATAATATTTGGACTGAGATAAGTGGGAACAAATATTACATCACTGTTTCTGATATTTATAGAACTGCATGGGCTTAAACAACTTGCCCTTTAGGAAAGTAAGAAAAACTGGGGATAAGGGTACAAAGTGGGAAAGAAGGGGAAATCAACCAACTTCTAGTAACCATCCTCATAATCATTTCCCATCTCCTCTTCTTCTTCTAGCTCGTCCTCCGAATCTTCTTCATACTCCTCCTCGTCATTGTTGAACTCAAACCCTTCTACTAGATCTTCTTCTGGCTCTCTCCCAGACTCTATCTGAATGCACTTCACTACCCAGTCGTCGTCTTCAGCAAGTGGTAACATGTGATCGATGGATCCCGGGACCACTTGACAGTGCATTGAGGTAGTCACAAGGTAATGTGGCAGAATCTCATGGTATATCTGCAATGCGTCCTCTAGCCAAGCTATGCCCTCTCTGCTATGTTGGGCTAGTTCGTCTTCCTCGTTGGTTTAGACATAATACTCTGGAGTGTACCCCGAGTTTTGACCCATCGGCATTGTGACCAGATTGTTCCACTCTTCTTGGAGCCTTCTTATCCTAAGGATTTGGACTTTGTCTGTTATACTCATCCTCATATAGCACTGACCTTGTCCATAGAGGCACATCATCGATCATCCCGAACTGTCTGAGAACACGCAGGGGTGAGTATGGTTGGATGCCCTCAAGTCCGATCAGCTTAATGAAGTATTTTTGAGGAACCCTTAAGATCGCCCTCCCACCTAACCATGATAGCTTCTAGTTGACACATTCTCCACTTAGATTAGTCAGCATTTCCCTCCACTCTTCTTGCCCATGCGGGGAGACCCAATGTCTCATCCTCTCCTTGTGGCTGCGGATCATGTTGCTGATGCCTATGAAGTAGTCAATGGTGGCCTCTTGCTGGAAGAAATGTTATGTGGCCCAGATCTAAAGTAGCAAGTTATAACCCTTAAAGAAATCAGACCCTCATGCACATGCGGACAAAGCCCTCAGAATCTCAGCTAACACCATCGGCACCAAAGTAGCTTAAAGGTTGCCATAGAAGGTTGCCAGAACCACGGGTGATAAGTTGATGTTGATCTGACCCGTCCTCTATGGGAAGACGAATAACCCCAATAGTGCCAATAAGAAAGTCATAGGCCTGAGACTCTCCCACGTTGCTTGATCACACTAAAACTCTCCCGAATACCACTCATAGCTTTCGCAATGTCCAAATCTGTCGAACAACTAGTCGAGGCTCACCTATCCGTCCTTGATATTTCTCAGACCCTGACTATTATCCAAAACCAAAGCATCCAAGAACCTGTAACCGGGCATAGTGACTGGTAGTATTGGCTTTCTTCCTATGAGTGGCAGCTCCGTGAAACTAGTAACTTCTTCCAATGCTGGTACTAACTCACAGTCAGCAAACTTGAACACCACCTTAGCCGGATCCCAGAACTCTATCAGCAGGCAAGTGAGCACCCTGTCTGCTCGGATGTTTAGCAAAGTGGTCGGTGCCCCCAAGTGTGTCCGAATCTCATCTTTGTGTTCCCGGCGAATGTTTTTCCATCATTGCCTCAACTTATGTGGTGCTCCCATCACCATTTTAATCTCGGGGATGTTTTGGTTGATTTCCATTTTCTGAAATGGGTAAAGAAAGGTTTTAGTAAGTGTTTGCTTCGGATCTTTAAGTGTCCCGTCAGGTTTGTTCGTCTTTCCACAAAAGTCATGTCGTTGGGTGCACGACTCGTTGACATTAAGGTGGTTTTCCTAATTGTGTGTCAATACCAAGGACCAACTCACCGAAGGTTTATGCAATATGACATGTTTTTGCTAGAGTAGAGTGTTTCCTACTTTTGGGTTGGACTGAAGACTGCGAGAAGTTATGTCAGTTGACCTGACAAAGCCATTCTCTAAAACTAGAGAGTTTTGAAAAGAAGGTTCGGAGGGGTGTAAAATACAACACTTACGTGCCATTGTGTGATAGTGTATGGTCAAGACTCGATAGGAAGAAATGCGATGACAGTATACGTGAAGCAGTAACGGATAAGGGAGTAGCAATAATAAGCATAAGCATAAAGTGCAAATAAAGCAGGTAAGGATGTAATTGCCATTTTAACTACAGTTATAGCAATATGCAAACAAATTATAAATGCCAAATTCAATTTAAGTCTGCTAAGGTCAGAACCTAAGTGTGAATCCCCAGCAGAGTCTCCATGCTTTGCACTAGTCAAAACATTCAACTTGTGGTTTCTCTGTTGTTGATGAAAGAGAGTCGCCACCTAATATTTAAAGGTATACTAGGGTACCTATTGAATTACTAAAGTTTATATTCTTTATTAGTCTAATAACCTGTAAGATTATGGGAAAGGGTACTTGTTCTTCTAAGGGGAAGGTATTAGGCACCACTTAAAATCTACCTGAAGTAGCTCCATAGGACTTTGACTAGATTTGGGACTAATTGTTTGTACTAAGCTTTAACTAGTGTTCAAAGAATTTAGCTTACCATATATTAAGGGATAATATCTATAAGGAAAATCACGGTTTAAAGAAGATGAATTTTGAAGAAAGAGTTTTAAAGGAAAATAACGTTAGCATATGTAAGCTTGAAAAGGACTTAGAAAATGAAGCTTTGTCATGAAAGTGTTAAAAAGAAACTAAGTTAATGCACTTGTTTCCTAAAGCATAGAAGTTCATGTTACCTTAATGTGGTGAAAGTGAAAATGATCCTAATATGTACCTTAATTGTAAAATAGAAAAACTGTTTGAAAGCCTTTATTTTAGGACAGCAGTACCTTAACTTTTTCGAAATAGTTGATTCCCTTTTTAGAAGATTTAAACTCGCCACTCAGCTCTGGTTTTTCCTTTTGAAAGAGGTACTGCCACCTTCGTTAAGCCTTTAGGCTTCAAAAATCTTTAAGGAAAAGGGTAGTAGGGCATAATGAATTCATAACAAGCTCGCGGTTAGTGGTTATAGAATTAATTGCTAACTAATGCCTCTTTTAATCCTAGATTCTTTAAGGCTTGCCTAAATTATTTTATTTGAGTAAAAGGATAAAATACAGCATTCAATCCCAATATACAATTGTCATATACATGTGAAATAAAACAATAGGAAACATAGCAAAGAAAAACGACATAGTGCAACTGGAGAATAACAAAAATAGTAAATAAAGAAGCAAAGGGAAATAAGTGACTCTGGGAGGTTTGGGCCTCGAAGAAGCAAGTCCGGCAGTAATCGGGACGAGCAACACAGGCGACAGCTAACTCTAAACCTGTAGAGACATAGCAAGGCTGGACTTGGGCCTGAGTTCTCAAAGAACTCAGCATGTCCAAATCATCGTGCATTTCAAAACAAGAAAACAGAAAGTCATTAGCATAACAGTACTATATACATATCCATATGAAATTTGTAAGCAAATAACAAAAGTAAAGATCACTAGCAGTACTTAAATACTAAGGAAAAGTCATACTACTATGGAGGTTATGCATAGTAAACGATCCACATTGAACACCTTTCGATGCCATTAAACACCAATCCCAAAGAGAGTAATAAGTGTCGAAAAATTAAAGGCTAAGGAGAGAATTCTACTCAAGGTCGATGCGCCTTTTGAGTCCCCCGACACTGCAAAGTTCCCAAGGTCTCAAGGCCCAGGATAATGCTTGTGCCATGGAGAGCAGCCCAACCTAGAGTTAAACTCTACTCCCAAATATCCTTAACTGCTAATGACAAATTCTTCCCAGTAGGTTTAAATGCCAATGAGGCTCTTTAATGCAAACCAACTACTATGACATTTCCTACCACAAAAGCATACTCCTTCTTAACAGAATAACTTAGGAAAAACTCATAGAGACATTATGACTATACTTCAGTATTAAGTGAGTAAAACTCATATTGAACAAGTTTTAAAGTCAAGTTCTAAGCACATATGGAGGCAGGAACACTTGTACTACTGTTGCTAAAGAATCAAACAACTGGAGTCATATGACTCATAGACAGATAAGGCATATAGTTTTAGAGCTGTAACAGGAAATGTTGTTGTCCTAATAGATTGATCAAAGGTTAGTTCAACCTTAGATATTATCATGAGCGTACACATAAATGGATAACACTACTTGAATCCTCTAGAGTTCTCAGTAAAGATTCAGACAATTATATAGGCAAGTTACTATACTGAACAAGCAATAACAAAAAGGTTCTCCTATGCCATATTCAATCCAGAATGACTGGGGAAACGAGGGATTGAATATAGTTTCAAAACAGAGTTCAAAATATGAAGTCATGAGAGATAAACAAAGATTCATACCAAACTCCCAAAACATACAGAGATTTCAATCAAGATTATGATCTCACAAGACAAGATGAGTCCCAAACAATGCAGAATCAGGTTATTAGTATAATTAGGGGTTAATAATCAAGGAAACATCATACTTGAACAGACTTAAATCAGTTGTACATATGTAGGTTGAATACTAGACATGGTGGAGTTGTACTCAAATTACAGAAAATAGTTGGCATTCAACCACAATAGGTAAAACTACTCCCTAACTCGTAAGAGATAGACTAATCATAACAAGTATCACTGATGTGCACAGAAGTTCATCATAGTAGGAATGTTTTTCAATCAACAGTTAGACATGGATGTAAAGCATTCATAGTGAGGACTCAAAGGATAATCAAAGACTAACAAGCATTTATGAAAGCATTTTGAATACTCAGGTTTCACAAGCCTTAGCCAAGTGAGGGAATGTTATCCTATACCTTCATGCATACCCTAACAAGAATCATTTAATAGCAAACCAATTGTAGAATGATAACACTCAAGAGAACATGGCATGATAAGCATGAAGAGTACAACAACACCGTAAGTATTAGAATAGCAGAACTTGAAAGAATACAACATGATAAGCATGAGGATTATAACTAAACAGAATACAACGTGATGAGCAAGAAGATTAAAATAGAATATTAGAGTAAAGTCTGAAGTCTAGGTAAATGTGAGAAATCATCAAGGCAGGTTAAGTACCTTAAAAAAATAGGTTGTTCAGTGCAGAAATTGAGGTCATTAAAGTCACGCAGCTACTTAATTAACACTATATAAATACAACTGCTTATCATAGATCATCAACAAGTCATGATGAACCAAAAATAAACAATTACAGACTAAATAAACATTATAAACTAAGCATTTAATCAGGAAAACAATAACACGTTCATGATTTTTCAAATGAAGTAATTGAGAGAGAGGATGGAGGTGTACTAACCTCCTATTGAGCAGCAAACCAACACAAAAGACTCTTGTTTATCTATATAAAATCAAGAACTCACCCCGACTAGTGCAATGCTCTGAATCAGAAAGAAACCAAAAGCTAGTTAGAACCCTAGATTAATTTACTACTCAAGACTAAAATCGAGATCTTTCTAAGTAATTTTGTGATAGCTTTTTTGTGTCTATTGGGTGTGTTATCTCTGTAGGTTGAAAATGTTAGCTCTGTTAGCTAAGAATATTTAATCCCCTATTTATGGTGACCATTAAATCCTTACGGTTTCACATATTCAAACTCAGTAGTGGAGAGTGACGATTGCCAAGTGATGCAAGCAAGATCGAGTGAAAAATCTAGGGAATGGAGGGGATATCATTAAGGATTTTACTTGAGAGGAGAGAAGTGAGAGACCACTGGTCAGGACTCTAATACTTAGAGGTTATTGCATTTGACCTCTGGGTGTCGAATATCAATGTTGTAGCCAGCTAACGTCTCAAGCTTGCTTCGATTTGAAAATACAAAAGAAGAAATAGGCAAATTGAAGTTTCACCTTTCTGGTTTGACTTCTTCAATTAGGGCTTTTGAAATTGAATGATGAAAATAGAAAGAGTGGCGAGATCTGAAGTACAGGAGCAAAATGAATGGCCATGTGTGCCACGAATTTGAAAGATCAATAGCGATTCGAGGTTTCATCTTTGGGGGTTAGGGTTCGGATTTGGGGGTTTAAGCTTCTGATTATGGGAGAGGGAAATTTTAGCGAGAATCAAAGATAGGGAAGGCAAAGGAGATGAATCTCTGGCTAATTTGTGACCTTGCACAAATTTGTGCAGGTTTATTTGATTGATTAGGCTTGTGAGTTGAGAGAGATTAGAGAGGAAGGGGAAAGGTGGCGGCAGAGTCGTTGGGGAAATGATTTAAGGTTTTGAGTAGTTGGAGTTGGTCTTTAGTTTTAAGGGGGGATTTGATAATTTGGGCATTAAAGAATGAAATGTGATAAAGTGACGACCGTTGGATTGTTGGATTTGGACGGCTGAGATTAAGTGTGGTGGAGTACTAAAATTAAAGGGAAAATGGGATAAAACGTAGCCCGTTGATCCGAGGTATGGACGACTTAGATTGACTATGCTTCATTTGTGAGTGATATGGAAGGGAGACATGGCAAATTTCGATTGGTTCAATGAGAGTGGCCCGGATTGCCAAGATGGAAAGAGATGGGGTGTTTGGACTGGGTCAATTCCGAATGGGCCTGTGCATTGGGCTTGAATTGATTTAGGAAATAGCCACTTTGTATTTTAATTAGGAATTGTAATTGTAGCCTTTTAGTTTTTAACCCCTTTAAAATTAATTTAAATAAACTTAATTATTTTTAATAAAATATATTAGAAATTATAATCATCAATATACTAGTAATCATTATAATTAATTATTTATAAAATACCTTTTCTAAATTATAACACTAATTTTGAACATAACAATCTAATTAATCGGAATTTGAGAAATGGTTCATGAAATTGATTATATAGCCTAGATGGTGTATTTTAAAAACTATTTTAATGATGTTTAAAGTAGTAAGTATATTTATTATTACATAATATTAATAATAGTTTATTAATTTTGAAACTAATACTTAATCAATTTTTTAAAATAGGTATTTACTAATAGAAAGTACTTTCAAAACATTTTGTGCAAATAATTTAATTTTAAAAGAGAGGGTCAAAATTGGCCATCAACACTAGCAGGGTAATTTCTTATGTTAAGGCTCAGCATATGGTCAAGAAAGGTGTTTAGCATATTTTTCCTATATTTCTGATCCTAGTGGTTCCTTCCATGGATTTAGTACCAGTTGTGCACGAGTTTCCAGAGTTGTTTCCTGCAGATTTGCCGGGAATGCCACCCGACAGAGATATCGACTTTTGTATTGACTTGGCTCCGAGCGCTCAACCCATTTCTATTCCACCATACTGTATGGCCCCAGGTGAGCTGAAGGAACTGAAGCAGCATTTGTATAATTTTCTTGATAAGGGATTCATTAGATGTAGTGTCTCGCCCTGGGGTGCACCAGTGTTGTTTGTGAAGAAGAAGAATGGTTCGATAAGGATGTATATAGATTATCGGCAGTTGAACAAAGTCACTATCAAGAACAAGTATCCTTTGCTGAGGATTGATGACTTATTTGATCAGCTTCAGGGTGCCAAAGTATTTTCGAAGATTGATTTGAGATCTGGCTACCATCAGTTGAAGATTAGGGCATCCGAATGTCCATAAGACAGCTTTTTTGACTCGTTATAGGCATTATGAGTACCTAGTGATGTCATTTGGCTTGACAAATGCCCCAGCAGCATTTATGGATTTGATGAACCGGATATTCAAGCGCTATTTAGTTTTTTTTGTATCGTCTTCATTGATGATATTTATGTTTACTCCCGCAGTCGAGAGGAGCATGAGCAGCGTCTTCGAGTTGTACTTCATACCTTAAGAGATAGTCAGTTATATGCCAAATTCTCAAAGTGTGAGTTTTGGTTGGATTTGGGGAAACCCCTTGGATTTGACTTCTTTGCTATATGTTTAAGGTAACGGGGGTGGTCTATATATATATATGTGGTGGTGAGCATATATGCATTTACTGAGTTTATATTATGATGGGGTTGAATTAGAATAATTTATGCATTGTTTTGATTATGCGCTCATTTGATTCATGATTTATTTGACTTAAGTGACTACGTTTGCTCTCTTATTCTTGATAGAAATCATGCTTAGGTTTATGATTAATTACGAAGGAATGGGAACTTATTCTTGATATGTCGAATTACTTAAATTGCCCGTAGTCACATAGAGATTTAATGAACACATATCCATATGATTTTTATTAAGTTCTTGTGCACCTTTTATCTGTAATTCTTGAGCATATGCATACATGTTGAATATGGATACTTAATTTTAACTAATAATTTTGGCACAAAATGTAAAGCGTGCGGATGAGATACAATGGAAAATAGGACATGATGATCGGATATTGATTTATGAAGTATGCTTTTTTTGCACCTCTTTGTGCTTGGATTTGGATCTGACCCTTTGGAGTCAAGTGATAACCCATGTTACTTTTGGTTTTATTAGCGTGGCCGCTACACGGATTTAGTAATGGGTGGATACATGAATTTTATGTCGGGTAATTGTGATACATGGAATTGTATTGGGATACATGGATCTTGTATCGGGGTACATGGATTTATACCGGTTTGAGCATGCATCATATTCTTGATTCATTTAGAAGAATATATTTAAATGTTGACTGTTACATGACATGTATAAATACTAGTTAGGAGCCTCGACTCCGTTGATTGAAGCATGCCAACCTTAGCTACCTTACTTGATTAGCACTATGATTATCTATTGAATTGGAAAAGATTGCCTTAGGTCTTTCAATTGTTTTATATCTTGATGCCTATTGATCATGAGTAGATGTACTGTTCTAACTCTAGGCTTGTTATTATTCTGTGTTGTAAGTATTCGGATTCATCTAGCCTCGCCACCACTTCATTGAGGTTATAATGTGATACTTACTGGGTACCGACTGTGGTGTACTCATACTATGCTTCTGCACATTTTTATGCAGGTTCCAAGACTGGTATTGTGGTACTCTCTGAGTTGAGTAGGAGTGTGTCGTTGGAGATTTCGTGGTAAGATGCTATACTGTATCGATCTGCAACACATGGAGTCCCCATCCCTATTTATCTCATATCTATTTTTCTTTCTCACAGACAGTTGTGATCATATATCCAGACATGTACTTATTCGGTAGTTGCTCATGTACTTGTGTCACCCAGTTATTGGGAATTGTACTGTTTTGGTCGTGGTTAGACCATGCTACCCTTGTATCAGATATTTTACTGCTTGAAAATATTCCTGCTTTTACTATAATACCACTCTGTTAATTAAAGAAAAGTGGAGTATTCTGTTGACTGTGAGTTGGCTTGCTTAGCAAGTACGGCTATGCGTCCTCACGGCTTGAGGTGGGATTTTGGGTCGTGACAAGTTGGTATCAAAGCTCTAGGTTCATATAGGTCTCATGCGTCACAAGCATGTCTAGTAGAGTCTTGTAGATTGGTACGGAGGCGTCCATACTTATTTCCGAGAGGCTACAAGAAGTTTAACAATTTGCCTTTCTTGATTCCTTATTGTGCGACTTTGACTCAGCTTGAAACCTATATTTCCAATTCCCTCTAACTTGTTCGTACACAAAGTTGAGCACTCGCTATCAGTTGAGATCCGACGGTTGTAGTGATGTTGCACCTGTGGTGCTGGATGTTTTTCTCGGTGTTGAGGACTGACTATATCGTTGTTTTGTGGGGTTGGGGTTTCCATCTATAACCACCAGTGTTCGTATTACCCACATGTTCTAGGCCTTGCACAGTATATTGTGATGCTTCACATATTGGTCTTGGCATAGTGTTAGTGTGGAGCGGTAGGGTGATTGCTTACATGTATCGGTAGTTGAAGCCCCGTGAAGGGAACTATTTGGATCGAGATTTGGAGCTTGGAATTTGTTCTAGTGGAGTGTAGGTATTTGGCTAGGGAAGTTCTTGCCTTGGTATATAGAATTGTGAGAATAAGCATTTCTAAACATAGTAGAGTTCTTGATTGTGTGGTTTCTTGGCTGTCTTTATTTGTGCGCCTCCAAGCTTGTTAGTGTGATGATCTACATTTGCATGCTCTTAGGAATGTGATGTGCGAGGTGGTTCTAGAGAGGTGGTCCTTAGTGAAATGGTGTTTTTCGGCTTTAGAGTCAGATTAATGTTTCCAGTGCTGATTGTCGATAGAGATGATCATTGAGGAGTTCTTAGTTTGTGGTATTTTTTTTCATACGGATGGTGTAGAGACTTATCATGATTCAAGGCACCAGTTTGGGTAACAGAGGATAAAGAAGGGCATTAGTAGGCCAACTGGTTTACTTTGGAAGGTAGTTATTCCTGCGTGGAAGTGCGGGCATATCATTATGGACTTGTGGTAGGGTATCCACAGATTTAGAGGAAGTTGGTGCAATTTAAGTCATTATGGGTGATGACTACTTACGTTTTGGAGGGTTTTGGATTTGATGAGTAGGGTTTTCTTGAGCTACAAAGGGAATGTGAATGTTGGATTATCACCTTGGTGTACTATACGATCTTCAGTTTTGGATGTGTTGATGGATCCTTCGGTGTTCCTTGATGAAATGAAACATATTCTTGCAGCCTGTATACGAGTGTAGACTCGGGAGAATCAATTAATTAAATAGTGGTGTGCTCATGGCAAGGTCATGGAGAGAATTGATGTAACACTGGGCTATATCCTATGAGAAGATTTGAGGTTGTACGATTTCTTATGATATTGCTATGCAAAGTTTTACCTTATGTCCAATGGGATGTATGTAATATGATGAGAGTCGGGACTGCCTGAGGTAGAAGGCGTGACTGTCATGAGGTTGATTATGCATTTGGTTTGATACTTTGTGATGTGTTATGGATAGTGCAACATGAGCTTATGAGAAAGTAAGCTAAGTAATAGCGTGAGGTCATGGCAATTAAGGAGGAGTGGTCATTGTCAGTTTTTGGGTTATGTGATTGTGGCTTAAAGCCAAGTGGGGGGAGCCTATCATCGATTTTCGGATCGCATGGTCATGTGTTGTTGCAGTCCTGGACTTCGGTGCGCTTGTGGATTAGTTATGGTGTGAAGAGGATGACTTAAGGACTGATCTAGACAAGGAATTTGTTGGAGGCATGTTATATTTCACCTGGTTGTTATATACAAGTTGTGGAATGGCTCAGGTTGGATAGTCCTTTGGGGATGTAGTGTGTAATGGGAAAAGATTCGCTTGGTTGTTCTTTTGGAGTATTCATATGCTAAAGGAGCACTAACCATTTTTCATGCTTGGCTATGTACTCGGGACTAGGACGGAGTGGGTGACCCTCAAGGATGGTTCTAGTTGGTTGAAGATTTAGGATGCGGTACCTACGGATTTTCAGATTCATCGTGTGGCTGAGGAGTTGAGATTAACACCGGATTGTTGAAGATACTTGGGGTATATCTGTAACATCCTAGGTTTTATGAGGCAAGGATTGAGAGATAGAAGAAACAACTCCAAATTCATAGAAGATCTCATTAGAGCAAGTATTTCGGTTGGAGGTACTATTGGGTGTATTAGAGGGCATAAAGTGGCTTACTAGTCTTTGGATGACAAGATTTCGCGTTGTGATCATTTGGGATGAGTTCTTATGGAGGTCCATTCTGTACTAGGAAAGAGAAGTGTTGCCATGAAGGTGGATCATGAGTAATCTAAAGAAGTTGGGTCCATTTAGCAGTAACTTGGGTTGACATGGTAATAGAGGTGATCTATTCTGTTGGTATAATAGGGCGTTAGAGATGTTTTGTAGCAATACCTTTCAAGTTTAGAAGCCTACATGACTTGGTTGGTTTGGAGGCATTCGGTTCTGATGGCTTATTTATGTGCAAATGGGTTCTGATGGCTTGCTTATGTGCACATGAGGAGGTTGTTGCGTGTTGCGATTTTTCTCCTGAGCTGAGTTAAGTGGAAGATTTTCGGTCGATAGGGTGTGTATCCTACTATGATTCAGAGTTGACAACAAGTTCTCGTAGTTTTGCATTGAGGTAGGATAGATGCAGTGAGCTATGTAGGATTGAAATTGAATGGATAAGGTTGTGGTTCAGTTTGAAAGGGATGATGACATGTGTTCTACATAACATGGGGATTTGAGCATGTTTAAAAGAATGCTATCACTATCTTGCATCTCCTGAGGAGAGTATGTGTCGTAAAAGACACATCGTAGATTGATTTGCGGATGTTACTACTGCTATAGAGATCATGTAGATGGTAGCCATGGATGTTCAGATTGTTGCTACCTGGTGCTGAATGTTATGAGAGCATTTCTCATGAAATAATTATGTATGCATGACGTGTCAACCATAAGTGGGAGAGATAGGGATTAAGTATGGAGATTTTGTATTCCGGAGGTTTAGAGATTTGATCTTTGTGGAGGCACATTATTCCGTTAGTTGCAGACTGTGAAAGTGTATTAACGGCTAGACAACTAGTTTCATGCGTCATTGATGAGATCATTATGGATTTTGGGAGGTTATTTACCTATTTAGGATGATCTGAATCGATTTTGGAGCTTATTGGTAGCCCTAACGAGAGTGAGTATTCTACATTGGATCGGATTTTCTTACTCAGTGCAACAGTTCCATAGGGCTATCGGGCCGATTGGATATTACTCCTGCCCTGATCTGTTTCATGTGTTACTTTCTTATGCAATGATAGCTTGAGAGGCTACTTGATTATGCACGCACATCATTTGGTCCTATTTAGGCATTATGGTATTATATGAGTGAGGTTACTCTTGAGATGTTGAGTTGTTTATTGCATCGTACTTGTGCTTTCCTTTTTGTTTCGTCCCGTGGTTATGTTTATACACGGTATGTGCTTGTTGTTGATACACATGTATTTGGTGAGAATGAGGATTCTGGCTCAATGAGTATTCCCGTGTGGAGCTATATGATGATTAAATCGGGTTGCATGCCGCAACATTGTTATGTATGGATATGATTCCTGGTGCTTACTCTGCGTGTTTTGTTTCTACCTTGTGGGTGGATTCACAATAATATGCTTTTGTAATAGTATCGGTCAGGATTATTAGCCAGTTGTTTCATTTGGTTCTCTTTACGTTATTAGCTACATTTGAGTTATTGCTTGTTGGTGCATAGATTGCATAATATGCAATTCTAGATGGAATTTGGTGTGTCTTGTCGGTCGAGCATTTTGTATTGGTTGAGACGAGATTATTGGATTTGGAATTAGTGCAATCAGATGTAGATAAAGTGTTCTAGGAAGCATAATGTCACTAGTCAGATCTAATTTTGGTAGTGGTATTTTTCGGGTAAGAGAACTCCATGAATTATTAATTTGATAGATATGAGTTTTTGCAGGTCCCTTTCATCGTCAGCAAAGTTTCAAAGGTTTAGAACGAGGTTGTATTTGATATGAGGCATATTACTGGCACCAGAATTAGTAATGAGCAGCTATTATGGTCAAAAGATATTACTATAGGCATATGACTTATGTAGTACGTCGTGTATTATATTTTTGGGAGTATACTTATGGTTTCATACAGCTAGTTGAGATTTATACAGTGTAGGTATATAGGAATCACACCTTATGGAGTAGGTGTGTTGTGTCATGTATGACTTGTGTGTAAAATTTGAGGTCAATCGGAGTTGGTTTGGTATGATTCGGCATTAGTTTTAGAACTTGAAAGTTCATTAGTTCAGTAGGCTTGAATTAGGGTGCAATTTGTGATTTTGATGTTGTTTGATGTGAATTGAGGCTTCGACTAAGTTCGTAAAGTGTTTTAGGACCTGCTGGTATGTTTGGATGGGGTCCCGGGTGCCTCCGGTGTAATTCGATTCGGTCGGCTTTATTTTAGACCTTGTTGGACTGCTGAAACCGTGCATCTGGTTTCCTTATACGTGATCGCGAGGGGAGGATCGCGATTGCAAAGGGTCTTTTGGTGACTGGTGGAATTTGTGCATCGCGTTCGCGAGATGGGGTACGAATTTGCAAAGGTTGAGGTAGGTTGTTCATCGCGAACACTTGATGGTGTCGCGTTCGCATAGAAGGGAGGTAAGTCTCACTGGTAGAAGGTGTTTATTTTTCGCGGTCACAAGGCTTGAACCGCGATCGCGAAGATTTTGGGTGTTTGGTCATAGCATTCGCGACTGGGATGTTGCATTCGCATAGGAGGTTTTGTTAGCTGGTATTTTTCGTGATTCGCGAACACGAGGCATTTTTCGAGTTCGCCAAGAGAAACACCTAAGCAGCAGATTTAAAACTCCATTTCGAGTGTTAGAATTATTATTTCATATTTTGAGTGGTAAAGCTCAGTTTTGGGCTATATTTGAGGGAATTTTCATGTCTTTGGATCGGGGTAAGTATTTTTTACTCAAATTCGTTCATTTATCATGAAGGTCGATTTGAGGTTAACATTGGATGATTTTGGTATGGTTGGACTCGTAATCGAATGGGTGTCCGGATTTGTGAAGTTTATCGGGTTTCGAGGTGCGGGCTCAGGGTTGACTTTTTTGGTTGACTTTTTCATTTTGATAAAGATTGAAACTTTATTGTTTAAGTTGTTCCTATGGCATTATTTGTTGATATTGAGTTGTTTGTGACTAGATTCGAGTCTTTTAGAGACCAAATACGCTTGGAAAGGGTTTATTGGATCATTGAGTTGCGCGCTTTCAGGTAAGTAATGTTTCTAAACTTGGAATTAAGGCATTTATCCCTAGAAAACGTGTTATTTGTGTTGTGATGGGGTGACGCACATGCTAGGTGACGGGGTGTAGGTGTGCACCGTGGCAATCATGATCCGTTTGATTCTTTTGTACTGTGTTGTTATCAAGTCTTGTTCTATCCGTGAAATCCATACTTGTTAGAGTAATTGAACTTTGATTCATGTTAGAAACTATGTTTAAGCTATGTGCTTATTCGGTTGAGACCTAATGAGGCTATTTCTATTATTTTGTGTTATCTGCTTTAACTGTAATTATACTCAATCATGGGTCTTTATTTGCATATCATATCTCAGTTTCTGCTATCAAGCACTGTTTCATCACATGTTATTATTGTTTGGGCTGAATGGTACGAGATTTATGAGCCCTTCAGACTTGAGAGATTGATGACTGAGGTAGTCATGAGAGCCGAGTTGTGATTGTTATTGTGCATCGGGTTACACGCCGCAGCAAGCCATATTGACTTTATGATTATTATGCTGATTGGGTTGTGCATGTAGAATGCCTTATAGCCTTTATATTGGCGCTTGGGCAGGATCAGCTCCTCCTGAGTCTGACATACCATCAATTAGTGCATGCATAGTGATATATATATACGTGCTTTCGTGAGGGGCATTGATGCCAGACACTCGTATAGTGCTGAGTGATTGTGTGCGAGTTGTGTGGGCATTTGGCAGACACTTTGAACATTTTCTGAAAGTGTGAGTACTTTGGGATAACGCCGTGAAATCATTCATTTGACATACATATCTAACATGTAGGCATAGATATGTGCCATTCCTCATGCTAGCTGTAATTTACATGTTCCAATATGTGTTGGGCTTTAATTGTTGAACTTGAAAGCATGTCTAAATTTTTGTAACATGAACGAGCTGGTTATGATAATTTCTCTGAGTTGTTTATTGTTTCTTTAATCATTTAATCTGTGTTTTCATTATATTGGACTCTGATTATCTACTTCTGAGCTCGTCACTGCTTTCAGCCCAAGGTTAGTTATATTACTTTTTGAGTACATGGGTCGGTTGTACTCATACTACACTCTGCACTTCGTGTGCGGATCCAGGTACATCTGGACGTGGTGATTGCTAGATCTGTGCTAGTACCTTTTTGGGAGACTTTGAGGTACCTGCTATGATGTCTGTAGACCTCGACTCTCTTTTCTTTTATTTTCTTCAGTACTATTCTATTACTCATACAGTTGTACTAGAATTTTGGTTTATGTTGATACTTAGTAGTGCTCATGTGCTCGTTGACAATAGATTTTGGGGTGCTTGTGGTAGTATTTAAGTTTTTTGTATCAGATATTCATGAGATTTCCGATATTGAGTTTATAAAACATCTTTTATTCAAATGATTAGATGTTATTTTATTGTCGGCTTGCCTAGCATGTGTTTAAGGCGCCATCACGACATGTTGGGATTTTGGGTTGTGACAAGTTGGTATCAGAGCACTTGGTTACTTAGGTCTCACACGTCATGAGTAGGTTTAGTAGAGTCTTGCAGATCGGTATAGAGACGTCTGTACTTATCTTCGAGAGGCTACCGAACCATTAGGAAACTTAACTTTCTTGAATTCTTGTCGTGCGGATTTGTAATTCCGGAATCTGAACATCTACTCTTCTATTATCTTACATATTGTGAGGACAAGTACGACCAGATCAGGCAGATGGCCACCAGTACCACAAGCTAGGACAGCGAGAGGCCGGGGCCATGGTAGAGGCTAAGGTGCGGTTTGTACTACAACTGGGGAACCACATGTGGAGCCATCGGTTGCTCCAGCTAAAGGGAAGATACTAATGTCGTTGAGCTGGTGGGACCAGCTCAAGCACCAGTTGTGCCCATTGTGATACCAGACCTTTAGGAGGCCTTAGCCTAGATTTTGACTTTGTGCCCTACCCTAGCTCAGGCAGTCTTCGTTTTAGTTGCACCAGCCACTTCACAGGCCGGGGGAGGTGTCCAGACTCTTGCCACCTGTACTCCAGAGCTTATAGCTCAGGGACTCTAGACACCGGGGGTACTACCAAACACCTAGAGCGGTATGGGAGGCTTAAGCCTCTAGAGTTTAGTGGGGCAGAGTTAGAGGATGCTTAGGATTTTATGGGCAGGCACTAGCGGATCCTTCGTACAACAGGTATATTAGAGACCAATGGGGTTGCATTCACTACATTTCAGCTAACCAGGGCAGCCTCCAGATGGTGGCAGGCTTATGAGCTGACAGGCCAACAGGCGCTGCACCACTTACGTTGCATGAGTTTTCAATTCTCTTTTTAGAGAAGTTTGTTCCCCCTAGTGACAAAGAGGAATTTCATAGGAAGTTTGAGTAGCTGCGCTAGAAGGGTATGATAGTGACTCAGTATGATATAAGATTTGCATATCAGGCTCGTCATGCAGTGTGGTTGGTTCCCACAGAGAGAGAGAGAGGATTAGGAGGTTTATTAATTGCCTCAGCTATGGCTTACACGTCAGTTTGTCTCGAGAGGCCGAGCAGATGTTAGGTTTGTCCATGTGGTCGAGATTGCTCGGCGCTTGGAGTCAGTACGAAGGCTTGAGCATGAGGAGTGAGAGGGAAAGAGGCCCCATGTTTAAGGTAGTTTAGGTGGTACCTAATCTGGAGGTCAGTCTCATCACAGTAGGGGTCGTCCTTACAGGCCCGCTTAAATGGCTTTTCCGGTTCATCGTGGTGCATTAGCTAGTCATGGTTCATACGATGCTCATGGTCATTCATCTTTCAGTGCCCTCCGAGCTCAGAGTTCATCCCATGCTCCATCGGTGTAGGGTTCATCAGTATCAGTTTCTTCTAGTGGCTATTTTGGTTCTCGGGATCTGATTCAGGCCCCACCACCTTTGTCGGATCGAGGTTGCTTCAAGTGTGGAGAGTTGGGGCATGTGAGGAGGTATTGCCCCATCTTTTGGGAGGTCCAGTTCAGCGGAGAGTTCAGGCTATGACTTTCGCATCAGTTACTTCACTACCCGCTCAGCTAGCTCGGGATGGGACTTATGCAGTTCGAGATCGCCCTAGAGAGGAGGTCAATCAGGTGGTGGTCAGGCACTATTCTATGTTTTTCCTGCCAAGCCAAAGGCAATTGCTTTAGAAGTAGTGATCACATGTATTGTTTCAGTGTGGGACAGGGATGCTTCATTATTATTGGACCCTGGTTCCACTTATTCATATGTATCCTCGTACTTTGCTCATTTTTTTGATATGCCCAGTGATTCCTTAGCTATGCCTGTTCATGTATCTACACCGGTGGGTGACTCTATTATTATGGACCATGTCTATCGGTCGTGTGTGGTGACTATTAGGGGATTGGAGACAAGAGTTGATCTGTTACTGCTTGGCATGGTCAATTTTGACGTGATTTTAGGCATGGATTAGTTGTCACCATGTCACACTATTCTGGATAGTCACGCTAAGACCGTGACGTTGGCAATGCTAGGATTGTCCAGGGTTGAGTGGAGAGGTTCCCGGGATTATGTTCCCAGTAGAGTCGTTTCATACTTGAAGGCTCAACGGATGGTTGAGAATGGATGTTTGGCATATTTGTCTTTTTGTGAGGGATGTTGGTGCTGATACTCTTACAATTGAGTCTGTTCCAGTAGTGCGAGACTTCTCGAATGTGTTTCCTGCAGACCTGCAGGGTATGCCACCCGATAAGGACATTAATTTTGGTACTAACCTGGTGCCGGGCACTCATCCCATTATATTCCTCCATATCGTATGGCACCAGCATAGTTGAAGGAATTGAAAGAGCAACTTCATGAACTACTTGATAAGGGATTCACTAGTCCTAGTGTGTCGCCTTGGGGTGCAAAAGTTGTGTTTGTGAAGAAGAAGGATGGTACTATGCGGATGATTGATTAAAGGCAGTTGAACAAAGTTACAATTAAGAATAAGTACCCACTATCGTGCATTGATGACTTATTTGACCAGCTTCAGGGAGCTAGAGTATTTTCGAAGATTGATTTGAGGTTTGGATATCATCAGCTGAAGATTCGGGATTTTGATATTCTGATGACGGCATTGAGGACCCGCAATGGTCACTAAGAGTTCTTTGTGATGTCTTTTGGGTTGACCAATGCCACAAAAACATTTATGCATCTGATGAACAATGTATTGCAGCCACATCTTAATTTTTGTCATAGTATTCATTCATGATATATTGGTGTACTCACGCAGCCAGGAGGATCATGAGCAGCATCTAAGGATTATACTCCAGACCTTGAGGGAGAAGAAGCTTTATGCTAAGTTCTCTAAGTGTGAGTTTTGACTTGATTCTGTGGCATTCTTGGGGCACGTGGTGTATAGTGAGGGGATCAAGGTAGATCCAAAGAAGATTTAGGCAGTTCAGAGTTGGCACAAACCGTCTTCAGCTATTGAGATTTAGAGTTTTCTTGGTTTGGCCAGGTATTATCGTCATTTAGTGGAGGGTTTCTCGGTCCATTGCTGCACCTTTGACTAGATTGACCTAGAAAGGTGCCCCATTTAGGTGGTCTGATGAGTGTGAAGAGAGGTTTCAGAAGCTAAGACTGCCTTGACCACAACTTCAGTTCTTGTTTTGCCTTCAGCATCGGGTTCATGTACAGTTTATTGTGATGCTTCGCGGATTTGCATCAGGTGCGTCTTGATTCAGGAGGGTGGGGTTTGCTTATACCTTGCGCCAACTGAAGCCCTATGAGAAGAACTTCCCCGTTCATGATTTAAAGTTGGCAATCATTGTTCATGCATTGATGATTTGGAGGCACTATCTCTACGGTGTGTCTTGCTAGGTATTCACAGACCATCGGAGTCTACAACACTTATTTAAGCAAAAGGATCTAAATCTGAGACAACGGAGGTTGCTGGAGCTGTTAAAAGACTATGATATTACCATTTTGTATCATCCCGAGAAGGCCAACGTGGTTGCCGATGCCTTGAGTAGAAAGGCTGTGAGTATGGGTAGCCTTGCATACATTTCAGTTGGTGAGAGACCACTAGCATCGGATGTTTAGGCTTTGGCCAATCAGTTTGTGAGGTTGGATGTTTCATATTGTAGTCGAGTTCTTGCTTGCGTGGTTTCTTAGTCTTCCTTGTATGAGCCCATAAGAGAGCGTCAGTATGATGATCCCCATTTGCTTGTCCTTTAGGACACGGTGTAGCACGGTGATGCCAAGGAGGTTTCTGTGGGAGATGATGGGGTGTTGGGGATATAGGGTCGGATTTGTGTGCCCAATATGCATGGGTTGCGTGAGTTGATTCTTTAGGAGGCCCACATTTTGCGATATTCCATTCATGCGAGTGCCGCCAAGATGTATCAGGACTTGAGGCAACCACTACTGGTGGAGAAGAATGAAGAAAGATATAGCGGAGTGTGTAGTTTGGTGTTTGAACTGTCAGCAGGTGAAGTACGAGCACCAGAGGCCGGGCTGTTTGCTACAGACTTGAGATTCCCGAGTGGAAATGGGTGCACGTTACCATAGACTTCATTGTTGCGCTCCCGCGAAATTTGAAGAAATTTGATGCAGATTGGGTGATTATGTACCGGTTGACTAAGTCTGCATATTTTCATTCCGGTTGTGACCACCTACTCTTTAGAGCAGTTGGCTCAGATCTATATCTGTGAGATTGTTTATCTTTATAGTGTGTCGGTTTCCATTATTTATGATCAGGAGACACAGTTCACATCGCAATTTAAGAGAGCAGTGCAGCAAGAGTTGGGAACACGAATTTAGTTGAGTACAACATTCCAGCCCCAGACGGACGGACAGTCCGAGCGCACCATTCTTATTTTGGAGGATATGCTACGCGCCTATGTTATGGATTTCGAGGTTTCTTGTGGGATCAATTCTTACCACTTGCAGAGTTTGCCTACAACAATAACTACAATCGAGTATTCAGATACTCCTTATGAGGCCTTATATAGGAGGCAGTGTTGTTCTCTAGTAGTTTAGTTCGAGCTAGAGAGGCTAGGTTATTGGGTACTGATTTAGTTCGGATGCCTTGGAGAAAGTCAAGTTGATTATGGATCGACTTCGTACAACACAGTCTAAATAGAAGAGTTATGCTGATAGGAAGGTTCGTGATGTTGCATCTATGGTGGTGAGAATGTATTACTCAGAGTTTTTCCCATGAAGGGTGTAATGAAGTTCGGAAAGAAGGGCAAGCTGAGCCCTCGGTATATTGGACCTTTTGAGGTGCTTGAGAGGATTGGAGAGGTGGCCTATTATGGTGATCCGCCACATGTTTTGGATTTCAGCATGATTCAACTAGATGTGGATTTGACTTATGATGTGGAGTCGGGCAATTTTGGATCGGCAGGTTCGAAAGTTGATATAAGAGAATATAGCTTCGGTAAAGGTCTAGTGGTGAGGCCATCTAGTCGAGGAGGTTACTCTGGAGACTGAGCGGGAGATGCAGAGTAGATATCCACACCTATTTGAGACTCCAAGTGTGATTCTGGACTCGTTCAAGGACAAACGTTTGTTTAAGAAGAGGAGAATGTAATGACCCGTCGGTCACTTCATGTATTGTAGCCCCATTCCCCTATTTATTGCTTCTTCTGTGTTCATTGGTGGTTATGTAACTTGTCGGGGTGGTTGGATTAGTGTCGTGGAAGTTTCGAAGTGAATTGGGACACTTAGTCCCAAGGTTAGAATCTTAAGTTGGAAGAGTTGACCGGAATTTGACTTTTGTGTAGACGACTTCGGAATAGAGTTTAAATGATTTTGATAGCTTCTTATGGTGATTCTGGACTTAGGCGTATGTTCGGATATTGACTTGGAGGTCTGTAGGTCGTTTTGGCTTGAAGCAAAAGTTGGAAAGTTAAAGGTTTAGAAGGTTGAGAGGTTTGACCAAGAGTTGACTTTGTTGATATCGGGTTCAGATTTTGGTTCCCGGGAGTTGAAGTAGGTTCGTTGTGTCATTTATGACTTATGTGCAAAATTTGAGGTCAATAGGAGTTGGTTTGGTTTGATTCGGCATTAGTTTTAGAAATTAGAAGTTCATTAGCTCAGTAGGCTTGAATTGGGGTGCGCTTCGTGATTTTGATGTTGTTTGATGTGATTTGAGGCTTCGACTAGGTTTGTATCGTGTTTTAGGACCTGTTGGTATGTTTGGATGGGGTCCCGGGGACCTCGGGTGTGATTCGGATCAACATTGACTTCATTCTGGCCCTTGTTGGACTGCTAAAACTGTGCATCTGGTTTCCTTATACGCGATCGCGAGGGGAGGATCGCGATGGCAAATGGTCTTTTGGTGACTAGTGGAATTTTCGCGGACGCGATCGGGAAGGCTGAGGTAGGCTGTTCATCGTGAACGCGTGATCGGTGTCGCGTTCGCGTAGAAGGGAGGTATGGCTTAAGGGTGGCAGGCATTTATCTTTGCAGTCGGGAGGCCTGGACCATGATCGCTAAGCATTAGGGTGTTTGGTCATTGCGTTCGCGACTGGGAGATTGCATTCGCATAGGAGTTTTTGTCAGCTGGTATCTTTTTTGCTTCACAAACGAGAGCATTTTCCGCGTTCTCAAAGAGGAACACCTGGGCAGCGGATTTAAAATCCCATTCAAGGATTAGAGTTATTATTTCATATTTTGAGTTGCAAAGCTCGGTTTTGGGCTATTTTGGAGGAGATTTTCACGTCTTGGATCGGGATAAGTGTTTTTTACTCAGATTTGTTCATTTATCATGACTCAATACTTGTTTTTATCATTTATTTGGTGATTTGGAGTAGGAAAATTAGGATTTTGTAGAAACTTTTCAAAAATGAAAAATGGAGGTTTGAAGGTCGATTTGAGATCGGAATTGAATAATTTTGCTACGGTTGGACTCGTAATAGAATGGGCATTTGGAACTTGTCGGTTTCCGAGGTGTGAGCCACGAGGTTGACTTTTTGATTTTGTTAAAGCATTATTTGTTGATATCGAGTTATTTGTGACTAGATTCGTGTCGTTTGGAGGCCGATACGCGTGGGAAGGGTCTGTTGGAGCATTGAGTTGCGCGCTTTGAGGCACATAAGGTTTCTAACCTTGGAATTAAGGGTATTTGTCCCTGGAAAACGTGTTATTTGTGTTGTGATGGGGTGACACACATGCTAGGTGACAGGCATGTGGATGTGCATCGCGGTAATCATGATCCAGTTGATTCTTTTGTACTGTGTTGTTATTGAGTCTTGTTTTATCCGTGAAATCCTTACTTGTTAGAGTAGTTGAACTGTGATTCATGTTAGAAACCATGTTTAGGATATGTACTTATTCGGTTGAGACCTAATGAGGTTATTTCTATTATTTTGTGTTATCTGCTTTGACTGTAATTATACTCAATCGTGAGTCTTAATTAAATATCTCAATCTTTGCTATCAAGCAATGTTTCATCACATGTTATTATTGTTTGGGCTGAATGGTATGAGATTTGTGAGCCCTTGAGACTTAAGAGATTGATGACTGAGGTGAGCATGAGAGTCAAGTTGTGATTGTTATTGTGTATCGGGCTGCACACCGCAGAATGCCTTATAGCCTTTATATTAGCGCTTGGGCAGGATTTGCTCCTCCGGAGTCTAACATACCAGCAATTAGCACATACGCAGTGATATAAATACACGTGCTTTGGTAAGGGGAATTGATGCCAGGCACCCGTACAGTGTTGAGTGATTGTGTGCTAGTTGTGTGGGCATTTGGTAGACCGTTTGAGCATTTTCTGAAAGTGTGAGTACTTTGGAATAACGCCGTAAAATCATTCATTTGACATGCATATCTGACATGTAGGCATAGAGATGTGCCATTCCTCATGCTAGCTGTAATTTACATGTTCCAATCTGTGTTGGGCTTTAGTTGTTGAACTTGAAAGCATGTCTAAATTTTCGTAACATGAACGAGCTGATTATGATAATTTCTCTAAGTTTTTATTGTTTCTGTAATCATTTAATCGGTGTTGTCATTATATTGGACTCTGATTATCTACTTCTAAGCTCGTCACTACTTTCAGCCCAAGGTTAGTTTTATTACTTATTATGCACATGGGGTCGGTTGTACTCATACTACACTCTGCACTTCGTGTGCAGATCCAGGTACATCTGGACGTGGTGATTTCTAAATCTGTGCTAGCACGTGCTTGGGAGACTTCGAGGTACCTGCTATGACATCCGCAGACCTTGACACTCTTTCCTTTCTTTTTCTTCAGTATTGTTCTATAACTCAGACAGTTGTACTATAGGTTTGGTTTATGTTGATACTTAGTAGTGCTCATGTGCTCGTTGACACTATATTTTTGGGTGGTTATAGTAGTATTTCAGTTATTTGTATCATATATTCATGAGATTTCCGTTGTAGAGTTTATTAAATCATGTTTTATTCAAATATTTAGCTGTTATGTGATTGTCGGCTTGCCTAGCAAGTGTGTTAGGCATCATCACGACGGGTTGAAATTTGGATCGTGAAAAGCAGCTTTGGGAACAACTCTTGGCACGTTCAAGGACGAACTTATGTTTAAGTGGGGGAGAATATAATGACCCGACCGGTCGTTCTGAGCTCTCATATTTCGTTCGGGACTCTAGATTTGAGTAGCTTCACTTGATGCATTATGACGGGCGTTTATGGTAGGGTTTGATTTTCGAGAGGTTCGGAAATGATTTGGAAGAATAATTTTGAATTCGGAAGCCTTGAATTGGAAGAGTTGACCAAGATTATTCTAAGTAAACAAGTTAACTGGGATTTGATTGTTTCAATAGATTCGTATGGTGATTTCGGACTTGTGCATGTGTTTGGAGTTTGATTTCAAGGTTCCTAGGGTGTTTTGCCTCTATTTGTCGAAAGTTTAAAATTTGTATGATTGGAGAGTTCATAGGTTTGATCAGGGGTTGACTTTGAGGTTATCGGATTCGTATTGTTGTTTCAGAAGTTTAGATAGGTTCATTTTTTAATTTGGGACTTGTGCGAAAAGTTTGGTTGTAATTTAGATTGGTTAGGCTAAAATCGGATGCTTGATATGATGTTTGGAATTTGATGAACTTAAGCGAAGCTTAACATATGTGTTTGTCGTCGAATCTTGGTTTTGATGTTATTAGTTGCTTTTCGAGAATTTTGATAAGTTTGGAATATGTATATGGACTTTTTGGCATGTTTGGACAGGGTTTCGAGGGGATCGAGTATGATCCTAGTTGGTTTTGGATCATTTGGGTGAAGTTTGGAACTGCTAAAGTTGTTGGTGCCAGTGGTTCATCCTGGTCGTGGAAGGTAATTGAGACAGAGGGGTTTTGTTTATCGCGTTCACGACCTTGATTTCACGTTTGCGTAGACTCATGATCAAGAGGGCCGCGTTCGCGTGCCAGGGTTCACATTCACGAAGCTCTATAGTCTAGATGGGTTTTGGCGCTCCACGTCCACGGTCGAGGTGACGCATTCGTGTAGAGTTGGTAGCAGGTGCATCGAGTTCGCATTGAAGGCTTCACATTCGTAAAGTGTAACGGGGGCTGGAGGCTGTTTGGTCTTCGCAATTGCAAGGGGATAGCCGTGATCACAAAAGGTTTACCTGGGGCAGACTAGAAAGTGTTGTATTTCGGTCTTTTGCCCATTATTTCCTATTTTGGAGCCCTAGACTTCGTGAGGAGGATAATTTGAAGAGAAATCTCAGTACTATATTGGAGATAAACAATTTTCTCTTGGATTTGGATTTATATCTTAATTCTCTATGGTTATCTATACATAAAACTTGGAATTTTAAAGTAAAATTTGGGGTTTTTGTCTACACCTTAAGAGAGAGTATTTTGTGGTTTTGACCGTCGATTTGACCTAGATTTAGAAACTAAATATAAATTTGGACTCGTCTGATAATGTGTCATTGGATTTTGGTACTAGTTATTTCAGGCACATTAGATGTTGCACCCTATTTTGCACTAGTCAAAACAAGATTCAACTTGTGATTTCTCTGTTGTTGATGAAAAGAGAGTCGCCACCTAATATTTAAAGGTATACTAGGGTACCTATTTAATTACTAAGTCATATTCTTTCTTAGTCTGCTAACCGGTGAGATTATGGGTAAGGGTTCTTGTTCTTCTAAGGGGAAGGTGTTAGGCACCTCGTAAAATCTACCTGAGGTAGCTCCATAGGACTTAGACTAGACTTGGAATCAATAATTCATACTATGCCTTAACTAATGTTCTAAAGGTATGGCTTACCATATATTAGGACATAATTCTTACAAAGGGAGAGTGTAGTTTAAAAGGGGCATAAATTTATAGAGGAAAGTAATGTTAGTGCATATATACTTGAAAAGAGCTTTGGAAAGAGATATAGGATGTTTGTATTTTAAGAAAGTATTAAAAGGAGAACT
The DNA here is from genome assembly GCA_002018475.1 of Nicotiana obtusifolia. Taxonomy (NCBI): domain Eukaryota; kingdom Viridiplantae; phylum Streptophyta; class Magnoliopsida; order Solanales; family Solanaceae; genus Nicotiana; species Nicotiana obtusifolia. Next base: position 52,698 of record MCJB01049386.1, read on the forward strand.
AAATTAAAACATGTGTTCCTAAAGCATCGTTACACCCTATATTTTTGTACGTGAGAGTACATCTTAAGTCAATTAATGTAAGCTCAGAAATGAGATCATCTTTGAAAGTACATAAAGTAAGTTAATCATGTTAACTTGGAGGTTACAAATATTTAAGATTATGGACTGCAAGTACCAAGAGGGTTGGAAGGCTTAGAAGCTAAACAAATTGAAGAAAATAAGTTTCGTCGAAAGTAGACAAGTTGGGAATGTTATTACATGTACTTTTGGGGTGAGACTAGGGTCTTAAAATGATAAGGAGGTTAGGTTATGAGTTATTTTAGTCTTATTATAGTTGTGTGTTATTTTTTGAAGCCAAGCGAGTTGTAGAACAAAAGTTGGCAAAGATTATCACAAGTTACATTCATAAATATGCTGAAAAGTAGGTCAAATGTAGCTGAGTATTTCTCCGGATGTACTTGGAATTACGGGATGGTCTACATACCAAATTGAAGATCTACGAGTCTAGTTTCTAACGGATTAAACTCTTCATTGATAAAATATTGGAGTAGAGAGATATTCGCATTTTTGCGAGACCGCAAAGACTGGTAGGTGATAAGTAGGCGAATCACCTACTTGACAAAAAGAGAGGCCTCAATTAAAAGCTCATAAAGTCGGCCAAGAGGGGACTTTAAAGGACTTATTAACTCATTTCTTTCAATAATTTATTAGACCAACAAAATCAAATTAAACCCCTGCAACTCCTCCCCAAAAATCCCACACAATCCCTAGGTAACTTCGGGTGATACGATGTGATTCTAGGGGCGAAAACCCCTGATAGCTTACTAGTTTATCTTTCTCCTTCTTGTAGCTGCGTTGGGGGACTGATTTTAGCTGAATAAGGACTAGGTTTTGTGGGTTCTACTCATTCCAAGACAAAAATTTATGCTTCTCCTTCCATTATCTATGCTTGTACAAGTTGTAACTCGATCGTAAAGACTAAACCTAGCGAGTTTTGAAAGAGTGGTATGTTGTTTGTTGTTGCGTCACTTTTGGCTGGTTGTGAACTTATTTTTAAGTTGAATTCATGTCTGGTTTATAGGATAAGAGGCTTAATTATGTATTTTTGGTTGTGCTGCTCAATTTGAAAGAAAATACAAGTCGAAACGTGTTTTAGTGAACTGAAAAATTAAGTTTTGAGTTGTTGAACCTGTGGGACTGTTTTGTGGGTTGTTTCGTGTTGCTGTTGGGTTGTCTCTTTTGCTACTGTTTTTATGGATTTTGGGAGGAGAAAGGGTGTGGAGAAATGCCACCTAATGGCAGGGTGGTTGGCTGTCATTCATTGTTAAAAGTTCGGGTTGTTTGACACTACTAGGGTTGTCATTTTGTGTATGAACTGATTAGGGTATGTGGGCTTTTTTATGGTATTTTGTGATGGATATAAGGTTGGAAAATGATGTATACATGTTGTTATTGTTTTGTTCCTATTGTTGTTAGTGTTATGTCGTATTGGGACAAAGTAAAGATTATAGGGGAGATGCTGCCCGTTTTATTATAAATAAGCTTGTTGTTCATTGTGCGATAGTTGTACCTTCCATAACTTGATGATAGTATTTGTTATCGTTGTTGTAGATTAAGGTACAACGAGACGAGTTTAACGTGGTTAATGGGCCCATTTTAATAAGGTATGTTAAGGCTAAACATTTCCTTTATTTTGGCATGATCTCGTAATTACATGTGTTTGATAACGAGACATAGAGAGAAGTTCGTACTCCTAAATTTATGTACATTATCCTAGTCTCATAGGTTACAGTATTCTCCCTTATCGGAACTTTATATTCATTTAAGTATTGTCTTCTTCTTGTCAAGAGAGCAGAGGGTCTATATATATATATACACACACATACATAGACATATAATATTACAGTATTTTCACCACCATGGAGATATAATCGGTGGGTAGGCCCCTATTGGGCAACCTCATATCAGATGGTAAGTTATATACCGAGCCTACTGTGGTCGAGCACCTATGAGCGAGCCTAGAGTGGCCGAGATACAGAGGTTAGTATGGCGAGCGCCTATGAACAAGCCTACTACGGCAAAGCAGTTATATGTACCTAGTCTTATAGGGCCAGGCAACTATTTACTAACTATATTGAGTGAGTTGAGTCAGTACCAGCAGGTTGGAAAATCTTCAGATCATCTTTGACTCCTAGTTGCTTTCAGTTATTATATTATCAGTTTAGTTCCAGCTTTCAGTTATTCTGTTGCCTTACATGCTCTGTACATTTTTTTCGTATTGACGTCCCTTTTGTTGGAAATGCTGCATTTCATGCCTGCAGGCCCTGATAGACAACTGGATAGACCTTTCCAGTAGATAGATTCAAACATCAACTCGATTGGTAAGCTCCACTTCCTCGAAGTTACCAGTTCTAGACCTTGGAGTCCATTTTATATATACATGTTTGATGGGTAGGTTGAGGCCCTGTCCCGGCCATGATACAGTGCAGCTATCTCTAGAGGCTTGTGACGTGTCCTGTATAGTTTGTATATCAATTGATGTTCATGGAGGCTTCGTCAGCTATATATATATATATATGAGCTTTTGGGTATATTTACCCCTCAGATGAGTGAGACGATATGAGCTTTAAAGGGTTAAGTTTGACTTGGGTCAACATTTGTAGTAAACAACCTCGAAATCGAGATTTGACAATCCCAATAGGTTCGTATGATGATTTTGAACTTGGGCGTATGTTCGGACCGGGTTTTGGATGACCCCGGAACGTCTCGGTGCATAAAGTTGAAAATTGGAGTATTGAAGGTTTTAAAGTTCTTTAAATTTTTTTTTGGAGTACATTTTGGTGTTATCCAGGTCCGTTTGGGATTTCGAGACCGAGAATAGTCTCGTATAGTAATTTAAGACTTGCACGCAAAATTTTGTGTCATTCCGAGTAGTTTAAGTATGATTCGGCACGTTCGGAGTAAGTTTAACTTGAAGTTCATAAGTTGATTCGATTTGGTTTGGTGTGTGATTCTTAGTTTTGGTGTTGCTTTTCGTGTTTTCGAGAGGTCGAGCAGGTCGGTCTTATTGTTACGATTTTGTTAGTATGTTTGGGTGAGTCCTAGGACGCCCCGGATGCCATTCAAACGATGCGCGGAACTCGTTTGGACTTGGAGAAAATGGTTGAAGCAACAGAGCTTCTGGTGCAATCGCACTTGCAAAAAGCTAGCCGCAGGTGTGAGTTCACAGGTGAAAACGTGTGGCTGTAGAAGCGGTTTAGGGCGAGTTGGCTGTGGCCCGCAGAAGCGGAGGGATTTTCGCAGAAGCGGCCTCGTTTCTGCGGAGGAAGGGCCGCAGGTGCAAAGAGGGTCGGCCAGGCCTGGGGTCGCAGATGCTAGAGGCGAGCCACAGAAGCGGGCTCGTAGGTGCGGTGTCCTTTCCACAGGTGCGCCCAGTGCTAGGCTAGGCGCGTTCCGCAGAAGAGGACCTCTGTCTGTAGAAGCAGTCTCAGGTGCGACCCAAGGTCCCCAGAAGCAGAATCGCTGGAGGTAGTGAGGTCTTTTAATGTCAGGACTTAGGCCATTTTGGTTCAATTTTTTTCACTTCTTGGGCGGTTTTTGGAGCTTCTTAGAGAGGGGTTTTCACCTAGCTATTGAAGGTAAATAATTTCTATCCAATGTATGTTAAATACATAGATTATTGGTAGGTATTAACATGAAAACTTGTGAAAATTATTGGTTTAGTTGAAAAAATTAGGTTTTGATAAAAATGGAATTTAACCACGAAAATGATTATGGAATTTGGTGAAAATTATACATTTAAGTTCGTGAGGTTATGGGTAACATTTATCTTCAAAAATTTTCGCAATCCGGACACATGCCTGGTGGTGAATTTTAGGAATTTTCCAATTTGGATTGGTAATTACTCTAATAGTTAAATTATGAAATTTTGAACATGTATTGATTAATTTATATAACATTTGACTAGTTTCGGATTGTTCGGCACCGAGTTGAAGCTTTAGAATGAATTTGTGGGTCGGAAAATGAGCTTTGAGACGAGGTGAGTCTATTATCTAACCTTTTAAAGGGGAATTTCCCCATAGGTGATTTAAACTACTATTTGCTTCTAATTGTGGGGGGCTACGTGCGCACGAGGTGATGAGAGTCCGTGCGTAGCTACTAATTATGCTCATGGCCGGGTAGTTTAGGACCCAAATCATGAAATAATTGTAATGTTTGCACCCTAATTGTTAATTAAAGTGCCTAATTTATATTGGAACTTGATAAAGGAATTGTAAAAGACCGAATTTCACTTGAGTTTTTGCGGATTTCTTGACTGTTAATAGAAATTGTACTTCTTTGTGTATTAGCCTTGTAATAGCCTTTCAATCGGATGTTCATAAAGTATTCTCCCTTCTTGTGGAGCGGGTCGCACGTCTCGGCAATAGAATAGATGCATCTATGGTTCGTGCTGCTCGACCCTCGACAGTGTACAAATTATTCTGGATCGGGCAGTACGACCTCGACATAAATCGTGCGTGATAATGTTCAGAGCCTAATCATACTTGATATTATTTTATGGCTTGAGATGTTATAATGTACTCACGCTACAACTTCTGCACTAATCGTGCAGGATATGAGGCAGGTGCATCTAGCGGTCATATCGGAGCGCACCCCTGTTACCCCGAGGCCTAGTGGTGAGCTGCTTCCTGAGCCGTTCTGCAACACCTAGAGTCTCTCTTTTGCATCTATTTTCTGTCTTCTTTATTTCAAACAGTAGTTAGAGTTTTGTATATTCTCTAGTTGCTCATACACTCGTGGCACTAGGTCTTGAAAAATATACTAGTAGACTTTACGATTTTGGAGCATTTATTTCACTGCAATTGCTCACTCATTAGCCTTCCTTTAAATTTTATTAAATTTTCTACTCCTAATTTTCTTGATAAATGGAATTCAACTACTTGAAACTTTATTAAAAAGAGAAATCACATGATTAGTTCATCATTGGCTTGCCTAGCGGCGACATTGGGCGTCACCACGGCCTATAGGAGAAATTGGGTCGTGACGCTCATCGACCTAAGTTGAGGGTTACCCCTCCAGAGTTTACAGTTTCAGAGTGATACACTCGGGCCAAATATGGCACCGGGTGCCGGCTACGCCTCTTCAGGTTTGGGGCGTGACAAACTTGGTATCAAAGCAGTTCTATCCTAGGGAGTCTACAAGTCGTGTCTGGTAAAGCCTTGTTTATAGATGTGTTGTGCACCACATTATATAAAAAGGAAGCTACAAGGAGTTTAGGAGTTTGTTACCCTTCTTTCAAATCCAAATTGTGCTTTAAAGCTGAGTCATAAGAGTTCGAGCCAGGACTTATTTTTTCTAATGATATAGAGATACTTGCAATTAGATAAATTACGGCTAGCCAGAGGGCTAAAACAGCAGCAAGTAAGGGCATTAGTAGAGAGAATTCTTGGCTACGTGGCCCAGATTGAGGCCCTATCAGATCATGCATACCAGATGTGCAAATTTGCTACTTAAGACCATAAGACGGGAATATCTAACATACTTTGCGAATAGCAGGCTATGGGAGTATCAGAAGGTAAAAGTATAAGTTTTAACAGGTAACAGAAGCAAGGTGAAGAAGGATACGAGGTACCCAGTTAATGAAGATTATCTAAATTTCCAATTCAGGCAGAGAAATATAAGGATTCTACATTACCTTCAACAGAAATAGAGGCATGTATAATTGGCCAAACCGATCTCAATTATGCCCTATGGAGCTGACATTTATAGTTTAACAGAAGGATGGGATATCAAGATCTAGCTTGGGTTAGAGTAACCCAAAATGGTGAATTGAACCAGGGGATCTAAAAGTGAAAAAAGGTTTTGTTGAAGTTTTCAGAATAATGTGATAGACGGAAATATTAGTAGGAGAATAAGAAGAGAGTAAATGAAGCATTATGAGTAAGGTATGATAAATGGGTAATAACAGTAAATCAAAATATTGTAGGATGACAGAGTCATGGTCAAGTGAAGGAAAAGACAAGAGGTGACAGACCTTGAGACAATAAAGAGTATAAGCCATGAAGTCATATCCTTGAGAAAATGAGTTGGCGACTCCAACGTAATTACCAGAAGGATAAGTTAGACCCTCTCCCCCCCCCCCTCCCCGAGTAATAGAAATCAGCATAGGCTAGTAAACAAGATAAATCGAAAATGAATTAGGGACTGGAGGATTTGATAATAGACGACATCATGAGAATTTTAGAGATTGTGTTCCGAAAAAAATAGAATGGACAACAAAAGAATAACCTCTAAAGGTCATTCAAGAATATGCTTCCCTAAAGCAAGCACTGTGAGCAGAGTTAAGCTTAAAGGACTAAGTGTGCCAGTTACACTAGGCGTCACCCTCGTGCATACAAAATTCAGATATCCTTGGTACAGAAGGGTTACCGCAAGGCGAGTAAGAGTTAGTGAAGATGTGAAAAGATGCCAAAAATGAAGAGGTAACTATGGAATAGTAAAGGAAGAATGCGGTAAAAAGGCGAAAAGGATGAGATTGCATTTATTCAGATCCTACAGATATGTCAGGACTCCAGAACTTTATGCAAGCATGAAGGCATGGAGATGCAATAAGGGTTCCCTCTAAGGATGTTATTGATAAATAAGTGCGAATGAACGCTTGATACATAAGGAGCCAATACGAGAGGTTAGTTAAGACAAAGGAAATAACCCAAGAGAGATTACGCAGAATATACATATGAGAATGGACCAACGAGTAGTTAGTAGTTGATTCAGGAAGAGCCTAGTTATGGCTAGACAAGAGGATACAGACAAAAATGCAAATCGTGCTCAACCTAGTAAACCCCAGCATAGGGAATCCAGTCTCGTAGATACGACATCGTAATCCTTGAGAAATATTCAGATAGGAGTTGAGGTAGTTATAGTTGTCGTATAGGTTTTATGGAAATAAAAGAGAGTTCCACAGGGGAGAGGACAAAAAAAATTAAATTCAGAAGTAACCCTATGAAAACAAGGGCCCGGAGGTATGTAACTAAGGATATTTATAGGTGAGTAAGAACACCAAAACTTCTATCGGGTATATGATGTAATGAGCTCGCAGCTTTACAAGAGTCAGAGAGTCTTCCCTAAGTACTACAAGAAAATACTAGCGGAGGAAAAAAGGAAGAAGGATTCAACCTAAGCATAGTAACCTGAAGAAGAAGAAGAAATGGTCTTATAACAACAGTCTCACTACAATATTGTATGCACTCCATAAGAAAGTGGCACCTATCGTGGCTAATAAACGAGAAGTAAAAAAATATCAAAAGTAATATTTGTGATGATATGAGTTGCACAATATTCGAGCATGCATGGGAACTAAGATAAGCCTAAGTATTCATGCAACAAGTGCTAGAAAGAGTAGGATAAGTAATTGCTTACATTTAAAGAAAGTTGAGAAGGCCCGAAAGGAATTATTCGATAAATGACCCAAAATTAGTTACGTTATGAACGCACTGAAGATTCTATATATTATCCATGCAGCATATATGTTGCCATTCATACAACTATAGGAGAGTCCAGTATAAGTTAAAAGAAAGAACTGAGTCCACGTCACAGACAAAGGCTTGAATTGTTAGAAGGTTATATCATGGATGTTCCTTAGTGTCCATGAAAGGCTAAAGTAATAACTAATACCCTGAGCCACAGATCGGAAGATAGCTTAAGCCTACTTAAAGGCTGAGAGAGAAGAGGAAACTAAAGAGCTATATCGGCTAAGTAAATCAGGATTCTGATTATTAGATCCAGATAACTACAGAAATCATGATTCAGAACATTTCAGAATCACTCAATATCAGAGGTACAAGAGAGATAGTACAACACCATATTCCATAACGACTCTATGATAAATCCAGTTAGAAGAGTAACAGACTCATAAGAAGTCAGTATGAAGCTCCTAGCGGAATGTGTATGCATCAGAGGTGCAAGTACTGTAATGGAGCTTTTAGGTGTGGACGTGAATTCCACATATGTGGAAGGAAGATTATGAAAGCGACAGAAGATACAATGCAAGATTTAAAGATAAGAAAGTTAAAGGTAAATAAGGTATGAGATACTTAAGTTCAGAAGGTTGTGAATAGTCCAGATTTTAGATAGAGGGCTAGAAGCGCCATGATTCAGTATCCAGAAATAATAGTGGTGTCGTCAGTGGCAGATCTTCCAGCCTATAGTTTCCATGTACTGAGAGGTCTATTTAAGAGAGTAAAGAAGGGTTAGAGACGATGTAATGTCTCACTTGAGGTTCCAGAATAACATAAGGAAATCTATGGTACTAGCAATTTAAAGTAAGGTTGCGAGTAGTATAAATAGAAAACATGGAATACTGCCTTGGTAGTAAAATAAGAGTGTCATTGTGATAAATGATAAGAGAATTACATCTAGGCCTTTGATTGAGTAATGATTTAAAGAGAAGGGATTTCATGAATTGCACAAGATTAGAATACCCCCAGAAGATGAATCATGTTGGGATGCTATGAAATACGGTTATTGAAATATAGTATCGCCCATAGGTGGATCAGGCTAATCACTTCAGATGTTCCCCAATGAGACGTAAGCCCTAGTGACAGTGTTACATAAGAGGTTTCAAGTTATCAATGGTGGATTATAGATCAACATTAAGATGAATCAACAATAGATGGATAAAAGTTCCAAAGAATGAGATAAGATTAGGCTGTCATTCTTAAGATGGACAGTAATGAGGAAACATTAAAGGACTTAGATTTATACATATAGGATAAGCATCGAGAGATAACTTGGAGTTGGGTAGCAGACCTCGATAATAATAAATCGAAGTAAGTGTTATGGTATAGTCTGACCTACCTAGATGCAGTAAATCCATAAGGATAGATAACTGAGGCTATGAAACAAGATATAGCAATAGTTGCAAGTTTGACAAAGTGCCAAGGCAAGGACTTCCGTACACCTATAGATGCCTAGAGGGACAACTTGTCATAGTTCTGTATATGTTCACAAGGTAAGGCCTAGAGATTGGATAATAGTTGGAGGAAAAAGGAGAGAAGAGTCTTATAGGCGCACATGCACGAAGAGAGCCGTATAGGCTGCATGACAGAATGTAGACATAGTAACGAGATTGGAATAATTCTGACCACAGGTCATGGTTCACGAAAGAGCCCTACAGGGGGAATGCATTGGGCTTTGGATTTATTCATAGAATAGTTTCCTAGATTTCAAGGATAGTACTATAGTATTTATAAGAGCTATGGGTTATGAGACTGATAAATACGTCAGGCAACATTCGAGGACGAATGTGCCAAAGGGGGGAATGATGTTACACCCCATATTTTCATACATGAAAGTACGTCATCAGTCAATTGATGTAAGCTCAGAAATGAGATCATCTTTGAAAGTACATAAAGTAAGTTAATCATGTTAACTTGGAAGTTACAAATATTTAAGATCATGGAGTGCATATACCAAGAGGGTTGGCTTAGAAGCTAAACGAAATGAAGAAAATAAGTTTCGTCGAAAGTCGACAAGTTGGGAATGTTATTGCATGTACTTTTGCGGTGAGACAATGGCGCTCGAAATGATAAGGAGGTTAGGTTATGAGTTAATGTAGTCATATGATAGTCGTGTGTTATGTTCTGAAGTCAAGCGAGTTGTGGAACAAAAGTTGGTAAAGATCATCAAAAATTACATTCATAAATATGCTGAACATTAGGCCAAATGTAGCTGAGTATTTCTCCGGATGTACTTAGAATTATGGGATGATCTACCTACCAAATTGAAGATCTACAAGTCTATTTCCAATGGATTATACTGTTCATTGACAAAACATTGGAGTAGAGATATGTTCGCGTTTTCGCAAGACCGCACAGACTGGTAGGTGACAAGTAGGTGCATCAAGTGCTTGCCAAAAGGAGAGGCCTCAATTAACAGCTCCTAAATTCGGCCAAGAGGGGACTTTTAAGGACTTATTAACTCATCTCTTTCACTCATTTCTCAGACCAATAAAATCATATAGAACCCCTGCAACTCCTCCCCAAAAATCAAACACAAACCCTAGGTAATTCCGGGTGATACGATGTGATTCTAGTGGCGAAAACCCCGGACAGCTTGCTAGTTTCTCTTTCTCCTTCTTGTAGCTGCGTTGGGGGACTAATTTTGGATGAATAAGGACTAGGTTTTGTGGGTTCTACTCGGTCCAAGATAAAAATTTATGCGTCTCCTTCCATTATCTATGCTTGTACGAGTTGTAACTCGATCGTAAAGACTAGACCTAGCGAGTTTCAAAAGGGTGGTATGCTGTTTGTTGTTGCGTCACTGTTGACTGGTTGTGAACGTATTTTAATGTTGAAATCATGGATGGTTTATAATATAAGAGGCTTAATTATGTATTTTTGGTTGTGCTGCTCAATTTGAAAGAAAATACAAGTCGAAACGTGTTTTAGTAAACTGAAAAATCAGTTTTGACTTGTTGAACTTGTTGGACAGTTTTGTGGGCTGCTTCGTGCTACTGTTAGGTTCTCTCTTTTGCTACTGATTTTATGGATTTTGGGAGGAGAAATGGTGTGGAGAAATACCACCTAATGCCAGGGTGATTGGTTTGTCGTTCGTTGTTACATTTTCGGGTTGTTTGACACTACTAGGGTTGTCGGTTTGTGTATGAACTGATTGGGGTGTGTAGGCTATTTTGTGGTATTTTGTGATGGAGATAAGGTTGGAAAATGATGTATACATGTTGCTATTGTTGTGTTCTTGTTGTTGGTGGTATTATGTCAAATTGGGAGGAAGTAAAGAGTATATGGGAGATGCTGCCCGTTTTATTATAAAATAAGCTTGTCATTCATTGTGCAATAGTTGTACCTTCTATAACTTGATGATAGTACTTTTATCATTGCTGTTGTAGATTAAGGTGCAATGATACAATTTTAACGTGGTTATTGGATAGATTGTGATAAGGTATGTTAAGGCTAAACCTTTCCTTCATTTTGACATGATCTCGTAACTACATGCATTTGATAACGAGACATAAAGAGAAGTTCGTACTCCTAAATTTATGTACATTATCCTACTCTCATAAGTTAGAGTTAGAGAACCCTTATCGAGACTTTACATTTAGTTAAGTATTGTCTTCTTCCAGTCAAGAGAGCAGAGGGTCTATACACACACACACACACAGAGTATTACAGTATTTTCACCACAATCGAGATATAATCGGTGGGCAGGCCCATATTGGTCAACCTCAGATCAGATAGTAAGTTATATACCGAGCCTATTTTGGCCGAGCGCCTATAAGTAATCCCAGAATGGCTGATATACAAAGCCTAATATGGACGAGCGCTTATGAGCGAGCCTACTACGGCAGAACAGTTATATGTATCGAGCCTTATAGGGCCGGACAACTATTTTACTTAATATATTGAGAGAGTTGAGCGGGTATGATCAGGTAAGCATATCTTCAGATCATCTTTGACACCCAATTACTTTCAGGTATTATATTATCAGTTCAGCTTAAACTTTCAGTTATTCTGTTGTCTTACATACTCGATACATGTTTTCGTACTGATGTCCCATTTGCTGGATAGACCTTCTCAGTAGATAGAGTCAAACATCAGCTCAGTTGGTAAGCTTCACTTCCTTTGAGTTACCAGGTCTAGTCCTTGGAGTCCATTTTATATATATATATATGTTTGACGGGTAGGTCGAGGCCCTGTCCCGACCATGATATAGTTCAGCTATCTCTAGAGGCTTGTAGACGAGTCCTGTATAGTTTGTATATCAGTAGATGTTCATGGCGGCCTCGTCAGCCTGCAAAGTTATTATATATATATGAGCTTTTGTGTATGTTTACCCCTCAGATGAGAGAGTCGATATTTTCAAGTGATTCAGAATATAGCCTCGTCGGTCTAAGTTGAGGGTTACCCCTCCAGAGTTTATAGTTACAGAGTGGTACGCTTGGGCTGAATATGGCACCGAGTACCGGCCACGCCTCTTCCAGTTTGGGGCGTGACAAGCATAGAGGTGCATATTGTTCTAATGAGATGAGGGTACAATGGGGAGTAGGCCTAAGATGTACCTTGATTTTTTAGACTTGAAGAAAACCATTTTTGAAAATCCTTTTGGACAACAGCACTTCATGTTTTCAAAATGAATTGATTTCCCTTTTGAAGATAAAGCTTACGATTTAATTTTGTTTTTTTCATTTTCTGAAGGTGGGGCTGTGGTCCTTTGCTAAGCTTTGGGCTTCAAAATCTTTAAGAAAAGTTAGCAAAAAACACAGCAGAATAACCTATAGTTTGCGAAGGTGGGTTTGGTTACTAACTAATACTTCTTTTAATCCTATATAAGGCTAGCTTAAGTTTTATATGACTTAAGATATAAAGTAGAGCATTCAATCCAATACATAATTTTTGTATACATGTGAGATAAAATAACAAAAAAGATGCAGCAAAGTGCGACAAGGCAGTAAAACTAAGGTAACTAAGCAGTAAATACAAAGGAGTTTAAAGGAGACGATTGGACTCTAGTATGTAGGCCTCAAAGATGAAGGCCCAATAGTAATAGGAAGGGGTGACAACTGACTTCGAATTTCCAAGAAGATACAGCAATGCTGGACTTGGACCTGAGTTCCTCAAGAACCCAACAGGCCCAAATAAAGGTACATGTTCAAAAAAAGAAAGAGAAGGTCATTAGATACACATTCTATATGTTCAACCATGCATGAAATACATAAGAAAATTATTAGAGCAAAATATAACAAACTATCAATACTCAAATACCATGAGAACTTATACTAATATGGTGATTGTATATATTACTTAATTTATATTGAAAACCTTTCGTTGTCATTAAATACTAAACCAAAGGAGAATAACAAGTGTCAATGAATTAAGGGCTAAGAAGAGAGTTCCACTCAAGGTCGATACCCCCTTTGAATCCCCGACACTTTAAAGTTCCCAAGGGTCTCAAGGCCCAAGGAAATGCTTGTGCCGAGGAAAGCAGCCCAACCGAGAAATAAACTCTACTCCTAAATACCCTTAACTACTGACGAATCATTTTTCTCCATAGGTTTAAGTGCAAATGAGGCTCTTTCAATGCAATCCAACCACCATGATACCCATACTACAGAAGTAGACTTTTTCTTGGCAGAATAATATAAGGACACAGAAAACAAATTTATTCTTTATAACTACATTTCCGATACTAAATGAAACACACATTAACAAGTCTGAAGGTCAGATTCGAAACACACATAGAGATAGAAATACTATGATGTTACTGCCAAATGAACCAAACACTTAAGATCCCATTTGAAAGAGCACACAATTCTGTCTTAGCAGACTAATGACAGATTGGTTTGCCTAGGTCTTACTACTAGCACACACACATAGGTTAACAATATGGATTGGAACTCTTTAAAAGCATCAATAAAGGTTTAAACAAACAATCATGGTTAGCAAACTCCACAAGTGTTATTAAAGATACCAGAATAATATCTGAACTCTTAGCATGACTACAGGTTTACAGATTCAAACATGGAATTCTTAAAGGTGTTCAATAGGATCACAATTCTCATAATAGTATTAACCTTAAGTAAACCACTATGTCCAAGCAGTAGCAATAAAGAGCTTCTCATCAGATTTACAGACTAGATTCAGTTCAGATTAGCAGGAAGGAAAGGACTGAATGCAATTTCAAAACAATGTACAGGAATGTGAAATTGTGAAGACAGACAGGGGTACAACATTTTAATCAACTGCACATAGATATTTCAAATGAGGTTATGATCTTACAAAGACAGGGTAAGTTTCACTTATTTTGCGACTAAGTCAGTAATGTCATAAAAGGGATTAAAAATAAGGAAAGTATTATGCCAAACAGGTTTAACTCAGCTATACAGACTGAGATTTACATCTAAACATGAGGAAGTTATAGTTAGCTTGAAAACATCTATCATTTAACTATAACAAACATAGCTATAATCTATTTTTATGAAAAAAGATAACTTGATCATAACAGAATATATAATGAGACTGTTTCATGTAGAGAGACCTAGAGATGCAACAAACAATTAAACTCAAACATAAGACTACCATAGTAATGATTCAGATGCTGCTCTTAGAGTTAACAAACACATATACAGGGAAAGAGAGCCTTTTTTTCATAAACTTCTCATGTTTCGGTTAAATGGTGAAGGATTAGACTATGAATTTTCAAGTTTATCCTAATTAGAATTATTAAACAACAATCTCGATTACAGAACAATAATAGAATGCAAGAAACAGTGTGGTAGAGACAGTGATCACAACATAATCATTAAAAGAAAATATGAAGTCTAGGCAAACATGAGAAGTCATTAAGGTACATTAAGGAAATTTTAATCATCTAGACTATTTAAAACCCAAATGAAAGTCATTAAGGTTACACAGCAACTAGATCAACACTAATTGAAGATATTCCGAAGTATGGCAAATGACAACAAAATTAACGACACACTATCATGAACTGGAAATAACATCTACATACTAATGACAAACATCATAAACGAACACAGTCAATAAAAAGATAACATCATGTTCGTGATACTTGAATAAACCATCAAAAGGGAAAAGTTGGAGGTGTACTAGCCTTCTCTAGGGCAGCAGACCAAACAGAGATTTCTTTCTAATTATTTAGGACCCAAAGTTTCAAGCTTGATCAGTGAAAACACTCAAAAATAAAGAGAGAAAATCAGAAATCAGTAAAGATGACGATGAGCCGATGATGATAGTAGAGAGGGTAAAATCAAAGGGAAATCAGAATGAATTGGACTGAGTCTGAGGGAAAATGAATGAGACTCTTACCTGAGTGCACAACAGGCATTGCAAGTGTCTCCATTGGATAAAGACTGGAGATCTATGTAATGACCTCTAGTTCAAAATAATCATCATGAGGAGCTCATGCATGCTCTAATTTGGTCGAAGCATAACGAAATCTGAGGACTTGAGTTTTCATCTTTGTGTTTGGGTTCGAAGACTCAAGATTTTGAATCTCTATGATGAAACGAGAAAGCGACAGTGAGAATCACGAATAGGGAAGCATAAGTAATGATTCTAGATCAAGTGTGCAAGGTCTGTGGTTGATTCCTTCATGGCAGGTCGAGAGAGTTTAGAGAGAAATAGAAAAGAGAGGCGGCAGAGTCAATATGAAATGATTCTAGGGTTTGAGAGATTGAGGGGGCTGTCTCTATGTTACACTTAGGAGATCAAATCCGGGCCATTGATCTTTGAGATCAACGATCATGATAATTTGAGACAAAATGTGTTTTATGAAAGAAATTTGAGGGTTGTTAAATTCCTTGGTTTCAACAGCCAAGATTAAGCTTGCTGAGGTTATTATAATTAAAAGGGAAATGGAGACAAATTCAGAGCCGTTGATCTATGGAATGGATGGCTTAAATCAATTGTGTTTCTTTTGTGAGGGGATGAAAAAGGCAATGTGGCATGCTGTGATTGGCTCAATCGTGATCGCATGGATTGCCAAAGTGGAAAGGAAGAGACTGTTTGGACTGGGCTTTTGCGGATTGGACTTGGGTGTTGGTCTGGAGATAATTTAAAGAATGGCCAAATTGATTTTTAATAGAGAATTGCGATTATTGCCTTTAGCCTCTTTTGATCCTTTTTATAATTAAACTAGTAGAATCGGGCCACATTTTATTTTGTGAATTTGCAAAGAGATTTGCAGACTAAATAATCAAGTCGTATCATCCTTTTTTTTTTCTATGAGAAAAAACTCTTTTAAACAATACATATTTGGGTTAATTCACATGTTAGTTCATAAATTAATTTAATTAGAGGAAATACTTCTATGCAATGCTATAAATAGTTTATTACTATAAAGTACCAAGAAAATTATTTATATAATTAAGAAAGATTTAATGAGATTAAAAAAATTAAGAACGAAATAGAATTAAAATTACATAAATTTCATTTTAAAGCTACAAATGATTCAAATAAAAATATTTAAATTTATTTAGTTGTATATTAGAAAAAGAAATCATATCAATGAAATACAAAGTTTTTTATTAGTATCAAATAAGGATAGACTACCGCCTCTTGTCATTGCAACAGATTTTGAAACCTTTTGTGATGAAATAATGTTCGTGGAGGGTACAAAGATTTCTAGTATATAAGAGAACTATAAAATTGACCATATAATATTATGATTGAGAAAAGCAAGAGCCCAAACTCTTATATTCTCTCTTGTAAACGCATATTTTTTTTGGAAATAACTATAATTGTAAATGAAATTAAAATTTGAATCAAATCATCAATTATTCTTGTGGGACAAAAAATGCAGGAGTGGTCAAATACACACACACTCTCTCTCTCAACGTGAAGCGAACCTGTAATTTTGTTATATACTAATATTTTAATTTTCATATCATTATATTATTTGTTAATTGAACTTTTGATTATAAACTCAATTTAAAGTTAAAAATTAAATATTGTATTATTCTAAACATGAATTTATTGAGATGCTTATTTTATTGCGTAAGTGCAACATTATATTAAAGAAAAATGACACGCACGGTAAGGAATAAAAAACAGAAAGTATTTACATACCATTCAAGTTGAGAAAAATTAGTTACAAACTTAAAATAAGAAAAAGAACCAAAACTAATCTAGTATAAATCCTATCATTAAAAATATGATTATTTGCCTCACAGTAGTTTCTCATGCATTTCGCTAATTCTTAAAGCAGAACATTAGAAAGAAAAATTTAAAAAAAAAATAGTTAACAAATATACTTTTAGAAAAGAAGGAAGCAAAACTAATTGTGTTAAATCCTAAATTAATAATAATTAAGTACTATATAGTAAACTGTTCTATTTTTTTTCCTTCATACGAAGATGAGACTTGTACTCATGAAGTTTCACAATATATTTGAACTCTATAAAATGACTGATTTCAATTATCTACAGCACAATATAGTACATAAATTATGTAATGTATTCTATAATTGCCAATGAATAAAATAAAATATTGTAGATTACCTTCAAAATGGACTGGATTGATGGTTGAATCAGCAGCAAAAGGAAGTAAACTGAAGAATTGGCACTAGAAAACAAAGAGAGCCAAGTTGAATCACATTTAGTAGTCTTCAATTTATTAAGAGGCATTTGAACGGACACACTCTTTCACTTCCCGATAGGCAACTACTTTCAATTACTAAAATACATGTATATGCTTTTAACTTTGAAACGACGCACTCTTTCATTTCCCGGAAGGCATATTGCACCTAAAGGTAAACGGCAAATATATGAAAAAAGTAAAAAGTTTGAGCAATTAGGAAAATGTGTATTCTAGTTAAAGAGGATGCCACATCACCGGGTCAGTGTCCCTCAATTTATATATATATATATCTATATATATATATATATTAAATAAGCTACATAATTTTTAATAAAATGTAGTAAAATTATAATTATTATATATATTGCTAACTATTATAACTAATTGCTTATAAATACTTTATTTAAGCATTAATTTTAAATTATTAACATAGTAGTCTAATTAACTATACAGTAAGGAGTAATTTGTCAAATTAATTATAAGGCCTATGTGATGTATATAAAAGTTATTTTAATAATCTTAAAATAATAAAGAAAGGCTCGACAAAGGGAGGGAGGTGCGGCGGGGGAAGGAAAACACTTTCGGAGATCGAGATTTTATTTTCTCGAAAACGAAGAAGGCCGAGAATGGCCTACGGTGCGTGTTATCTGAAGGGAACACGCTTTTTTGACTGCCGTGGTATGATTGCCAGGCCCTCTCCTCGTTCCGCCCTTCCTATTGGGATAGCTGCCTTTGGGCTTTGCCTGCCCTTTATAATAAAAAATTCCGGCTCGGCCCTCTCCCCTTTTGGACCTGGTTAAGTGCAACAACTGGTAAACACTTAACCTCTTATTAACAAGGTATGGTGAGAGGACCTGATTAGGCTCATGACCCCTTGATTCCCGAGAGACTCGTTATTTGTAATTACATAATACTAATACTAGGTGATTAATTTCAAAAATAATAATTAAAAAATTTGTAAAAATAGGTATTTATTAGTAGAAAATACTTTCAAAATATTTATTATAATTATTAAGTATAAATAAATTAATTTAAAAGGGATGGTCAAAATTGGCCGTCAACAGCTACCCCTCTTTGACCGAAGACGGGGAAAGAGTTTTCAGGTAATGAAAGTGAACCAAAACCAATTTTGTCCTGAATTTTGGCATGCATTGCAGGAGTGGCATGAAGATTATGAGCTGTAGGATTGGGAGTTAAGGAAGATTCTGGAAGGATTTTGGGAAGCCGAATTCTGGCTTTGAATTGCTTACATACCTCGGGCTTAATGAGGATTAGGCCTCATGTAGTTCTAGAATGAAGATTTTTTTGAGGGAGCGATACTCGCAAGTATTGCCCCAGTATCGTAATATGACGATACGGCGAGACGGAGGATTGGGCACTCATGATAGCTTGAATTTTACTGCTTGATTTGAAGGATTTGAAAATTTGAGTTTTGTGCTTGAACTTGGATCCTTGGCTCGCTAATAGGTTTGATGTCCCTCATAGAGTTGCAGTCTGGTCTGCTGCGTAGAAAAAAGTACCACACTACGATGTTTGTTCCTGCAAAACAAATGAAATACATGCTTACCAATATATTGTAATGGGAAATATATTAAGATGCGATGTAAATGATGCAGGAATGATGATGTCTGGCTACCGGCGAGCCATTTTTGGGATCGGGATGACGAGATACTTGATCTTGACTCGATTTGTTAGCCGTTTGTGTACCGTTCAGCAGCTGTCGGAGCATTTGAAAATTATCTCTGGTTGTAGGGAGAGCTTGATTTATAGACTGTGTCTCCACTTATTGGGAGAGTTTTTGCACTGAGAAATGTCTCCGCTTATTGGGAGAGCTTGATTTGTAGAGTGCGTCTTCGCTTGTTAGGAGAGCTTTGCATTGAAATGTAAAGTAATCTCTGCTTGGGAGTGATTGATTAAAACCTAATCATGCCAAAAGATGCATGATCAAAACGTCAACGTCAAAACATTCAAAGTAACAGAAAAGGAAATAAAAGCATGCCCAAGAGATACTCTTGATTGCGAAGCTAAGTTGCGACCATCGATTGGCAGAATGTTGGTGACGAGGTTCGCGACTGTCTATTCTAGCTTTTGTTGTGACAGAGTGGCGATGCGAACTGTTTGTTGGAAAAGTGTAGTTTTCTATGTACAAGGCTACGATTGGCGAAGCTGACATTTGATTTGTACAGGGTGCTCCGATCGATTGAGCTAATGGTTTGCTATATATAGGACTTCAACCGGTGAAGCTGACGGCTCATTAGTACAAGGTGCTCCGATAAGTTTAGCGGGCGGTCTGCTATATATAGGGCTTCCATTGATGAAGCCGACATTCTATTTGTACAAGGTGCTCCGATTGTTTGAGCAGGCAGTTTGCTATGTACAGGTTTTTCTCGTATCAGCGGTCTGACTCCGAGGTACCTACAAAAGGATTCAAAGATTAGCCCTTCAAGTAAAGGAGAAAGAGAGATAATCTTAGGCAAGTGGCGGATCCGTCATTTGCCCCAGTGTGGTCTTAATGCTTCCTTGCTCCCTGTTGACCCTGCAATCAAAGAAAAATTCTTAGCGGGGGCAGGGAAGTTTATTTGTGTCGACCACAGTGTTGGTTTGCCCCGGCCTTTGATATGGTTGCGCTGCAAAGTTCGGTAGGTGGAACAAATTACTGTATTTTTAGAAAATATTTTGAAAATACTTTGTTTTATAAGGAAAATGTCGCCGTTCCCGATTATGACATGTTAAGAAAAGTTCTCTACACGCGAAAGTTTCTCCTTAAAAACTTTATCCCATTGATGTCGATCTTCCGTGATGCTTCTAACAACGCGACTGCTCACCGTTGCGACTGCGTCCTAATTCGAACTAATGCATTACAAAGGTTTTCCTAAGGTTATGACCGAACCCCTTTAAGTTGCCTACATATCCAGAACGGAATCAGTTCTAAATTCGTGGATTATGATAAAATATGATGAAGATAACCGAGCATGACTCAGACAGCCGATGTATCCAAATGGAATCAGGTCATGACGTAGTTCAATTACAATAGATGCAAAATGATGAGATTAAGAACGAAAATGGCCGAGTCTGACTTAGACTGCCTATGTATCCAAATGGAATTAGGCCAGAACATAGTTCAATTACAAAAGACGACGAAATTCTATGAGGATTGCCTACGTATTCCTTTTTAGGGAAATCAAGTCGGCGTAGTTCTGAAGCAACATGCAAAAGTGATATTTGGTTTACTATTACAAAAGATAAGGGGGGAGAGAAACTGAACCCTACCTGGGTTGCCTACGTATCCCTCCGTGGGAAGTCAGGTTGAACGTAGTTCTGTTACATCAAAACCTAACTCTATTTGTCTTCAAACTTAGTATCTCTTGATTGCATATGAGTTGATGGGCTTCATGTCGATTCTTCCAACCATTTTTTCCAAGAATAGAGCTCCGCCCGACAGTGCTCGCTGAACATAAGGACCTTGCTACTTTGGTGCAAACTTTCCTTTGGCTTCCTCTTGGTGGGGAAAGATTTTCTTCAAGACCAACTGCCCTGGTGTGAACTGGCGAGGCTTGACTCTCTTGTTAAATGAACTGGCCATCCTATTCTGATAAAACTGACCATGGCATATTGCATCCACTCTTTTCTCATCGATGAGCATGAGTTGCTCCTGTCTGACCGGTATCCATTCTGCGTCATCCAATTTTGCATCTTGAGTGACCCTTAAAGATAGTATTTCGACCTCTGTGGGTATCACAGCTTCAATGGCACATACCAACATGTACGGCATTGCCCCAGTGGACGTTCTCATGGTGGTCCGATAACCCAGTAAAGCGAAAGATAGTTTCTCGTACCATTGTCTGTGATTGTCCACTATCTTTCGTAGAATCCTCTTGATATTCTTGTTGGTTGCCTCAACTACCCCATTAATTTTTAGTCTGTAGGCTGTGGAATTGGGGTGGACGATTCTAAACTTCTCGCAGATTTCTCTCATGAGGTCACTGTTGAGATTAGCGGCATTGTCAGTGATGATAGATTCTGGTATTTCAAATCTGCAGATGATGTTGTTCCGGACAAAATATGCCACTACTTTCTTTGTGAAGGCCTTGTAGGTAGACACTTCGACCCATTTAATGAAATAGTCAACAGCTACCAATATGAAGCGATGCCCATCATAGGTCCATTCACGTCCTTTCCCCAAGTGGGGAACGACTAGGATAAACCTATTACGTTTAACTCATTTGGTAGAACCCGGATGAAATCCCCGTAAATGTGGCACTGGTGACACTTCTGCACATAGCGGATACTGTCGCTTTCCATAGTCATCCAAAAGTATCTAGCTCTCAAAATCTTCTTGGCCAAAATGAACCCATTCATGTGGGGTCCGCACGTTCCTGCATGTATTTCCTCCAATAGCCCGGTTGCCTCAGCAGCGTCTACCTATCTTAACAAACCTAAATCTGGGGTCCTCTTGTACAGGACTTCCCCATTGAGGAAAAAGTAGTTTTCCAGCCTCCTAAGGGCTCGCTTTTGACCAATAGTAGCATTCTCCGAGTATTCTCTGGTTGCAAGGAATTTCTTGATGTCGTGATACCATGGTTTACCATTTGGTTCTCCATCTACATGGAATCAATAGGCATGTTGATCTGTGATCTCTACCTCGATAGGGTCGAAGTAGTTCATGTCTGGAAGCTGAATCATAGATGATAGGGTTGCAAGGGCATCGGTGAAGTCATTCTGAATCCTAGGGACGTGCTAGAACTCAATCTTCGTGAACTTCTTGCATAGCTCCTTCACGCAGTACAGGTATGGAAGTATCTTGACATTATTGGTTGACCATTCCCATTGGATTTGGTGTATCAATATATCAAAATCCCCTATGAACAAAAGTTCTTTGACATTCATGTCGACTGCCATTCTAATCCCAAGAATGCACGCTTCGTTTTCAGCAATATTATTGGTACAAGGGAATCTTATCTTTGCCGATTTTGGATAGTGCTATCCAAATTTTGAAATCAGGACTACCTCAACTCCTACTCCTTTGAAGGTTGCTACTCTAGCGTAAAACATTCTCCATCCAGGGTGCGATTCTGCAATATCTTCTCCGGCAAATAATACTTCTTCATCGCGAAAATACGTAGTAAGTAGCTCGTAATCCCCATCCACCAGATTTTCTACGAGGTGGTAGGCTATAGCTTGCCCTTTGATAGCCTTCTGAGTTATGTACACAATGTCAAATTTGCTGAGGAGAATTTTCCATTTAGCTAGCTTTCCGGTAGGCATCGGCTTCTGGAAGATGTACTTGAGCGGGTCGAGCCGAGATATCAGATGCGTAGTGTATGCTAACGTATAATGCCTTAGTTTCTGGGCAATCCAACTCATAGCACAACAAGTGTGTTCTATCAAAGTATATTTGGCCTCGCATGGCGTGAACTTCTTACTTAAGCAGTAGATGGTCTGCTCATTTCTCCTAGTTTCGTTATGCTATCCCAACACATAGCCGAAGGCGTTATCCAAGACTGACAAGTATAGTAACAATGGCTTCTCGTGTTCGGGGGAACCAGCACTGGTAGATTCGACAAACATTCTTTGAATTAATCGAAGGCTTTCTGGCACTCTTTTGTCCATTCTGTGACAACATCGTTTTTCAGCAACTTGAAAATGGTTTCACAGATTACCGTGGACTGGGCTATGAAGCGACTGATGTAATTCAATCTACCCAGGAAACTCATTACATCTTTCTTGCTCTTTGGTGGTGGCAATTCCTGAATAGTCTGGATTTTTTATGGGTCCACTTCTATCCCCTTCCTGCTTGCAATTAAGCCCAACAGTTTTCCAGCGAGGACTCCGAATGCGCACTTTGCCGGGATCAAGTCAAGCTGTACCTTTGCAGGCGCTTGAAGAATTTCCTTAAATCATCCAAGTGCTTTGAACTCTTTCGAGACTTTATGATGATGCCATCCACATACACTTCAATCTCCTTATGAATCATGTAGGTGGCGCCGGCGTTCTTGAGACCGAACAACATGACTCTATAGCAGTAAACTCACCAAGGTATGGTGAAGGGTGTCTTCTCTGCATCTTCCTCGTGCATCAAGATTTGGTGACACCCAGTGAAACAATCCACAAACAACTACAGTTCATGTTTCGTGCAATTGTCGATGAGGATGTGGATATTTGGTAGCAGAAATCGTCCTTTGGACTAGCTTTGTTGAGATCTTGGTAATCCACACATATTCTAATCTTTTAGTCTTTCTTGGGTACTAGGACGATATTTGCCAACCAGCTGGGATAATTCGTGAACCTTACCACATTTACCTCTATCTGCTTGGTCATTCTTCCTTTATCCTCAGACTTAAATCAGATTTGAATTTCCTGGGTTTCTGCCTGACCGGCGGTCTGGCAGGATCGGTGGGCAGTTTGTTACACCTATGTTTTCATATGTGAGAGTACGTCGTAAGTCAATTGATATAAGCTCATAAATGAGATTATATTTGGAAGCATATAAAGTAAGTTAATCATGTTACCTTGGAGGTTACAAATATTTAAGATCATGAAGAACAAGTATCAAGAGGGTTGGAAAGCATAGAAGCTAAACCAATTGAAGAAAATAAGTTTCGTCGAAAGTCGACAAGTTTGAAATGTTATAACATGTACATTGGGGAAAGGCTAGGGTTCTTAACATGATAAGAAGGCTATTTTATGCGTTATTTTAGTCATATGATAGTCGTGTGCTATGTCTTGAAGTCAAGCAAGTTGTGCAACAAAAGTTGGCAAAGGTAATCACAAGTTACATGCATAATATGCTGAAACTTAGGTCAAATATAGCTGAGCTTTTCTCTTAAAATACTAAGAATTAAGGGATGATCTACCTACCAATTGAAGGTCTACGAGTCTAGTTTCCAATTCATTAAACTGTTTGTCGATACAATGTCGGAGTAGAGAGATATTTGTGTTTTCGCGAGACTGCAACTAGTTCTCATGGGACCCACTTAGGCGGCGCTCGACCAACTTCACTTTAAAAACTATTTGGACGCCTATATTCTGCTCATTTTCGAGTCAACTTTGTTTCCAAACTTCTCCTAACCCTTCTAAACAGATACCATAAGGATTTGAAGTGATTCCAAAGTGATTAGACCATATTTCAACATCAAAAGTTAGTTCTAGTGAAGAACAACACCTCTTTGAGGCTGTGTTGTCATTGAGGATAGTTTTGGGCTGTCTTTAGCTGGAATTTCAAGTTTTTGCCACTGGCTAAGGTGAGAATAACAGCCTACTAAATGTGCTTAAGGTTATCTTGACGTTGATCAAGTTAAATGGATGGACTAGACATGAACTAGTGAATAAAGTTGCTAATTGAGGATAGTTGGAGTTGTGGATTGTTTTCTTTGTTATAAATATATGGTATAAGGCTGGAATCATTGGTGAATGGCTTCATTATCATGTTAATGATACTTTTAAGTTAAACTAAGAATTCTATAAGGGTTGATATTGGTTATACGGATTCCAATAGGAGCTTGCAACTCGCCATGAAGTAGTTGTGACTTGTTGTTGCTATATGGTGTCTTGTTATTGATATTTATATGTTGCTGGATTTCTCTGGTTGTTGTCGCTGGTATTGGAGTAGGCCCTTGTTACAGGGGAGATGCTGCCCAAATTTACATAAACGAGTTACTAGTTTAAGTTGCGGACTTAGCTTTTACTCAGCATTTATGAATCTCCTACTTGGAAGGTATTAAGGACTCAACGGAGTTAAGGTATGTTAAGGCTATCTCTTCTTTCCTTTTGGCATGATCCATATGATACAACGAAATGAGCAAGCACGCAACTTTCATAAATGATTCTATTCTTAGAAGTACTAGGGTTGCCTATGTTCTTGATTCCCAAAATGTCCTACTATTATATCGTGTGTTCATGGGTCTCATGACATTCCGAGAGATCTTATTGACTTACTTCATTATGCATTGCATTCATTTATACATGTACATTGACCCATGACCAGATGGTGTTATATATGCGTATAGTATATGTAAATGGGATATGGGGAAAGGTTATGGCGTTATATACGCGCCATCACCTGATCAGCTAGTATACGTTGATGATTTCGCCCACAAAGGCCGAGATGATATAATGGGATGCCCTCAGAGGCTTGATGATGCTATGTACGCATATACCTATGCTTGATATGACATTATACACATACGCATGACATTATAAATGTCATGATTCATAGAGCTATTCAGACTTACAGGTTGAGTTCTTCACTCCATGTTTCTTTAATGTCTTTTATATATTGCTTTCGTGCATTACATACTCGGTACTTTATTTGTACTGATGTCCCTTTTTCATGGGGACGTTACGTTTCATGCCTGTAGGTCCCAATAGACAGGTTAACAGTCCTCCTAATATGCTATTAGCTCAACGGAAGGTGTTGGTGCACTCCACTAGCTCCAGAGTTGCCTATTTGGTCAGTATGATTTAGACATGTATTGATTGGTACGGCGGGGCCCTGTCCCGACCTTTATGACGTTTATGTACTCTTAGAGTCTTTTAGACATATGTCATGTATATGGATGATTGTATGGCCTTGTCGGCTTATGTTTTGAGTGTACAAGTGATCATTTCGGTCATATAGGCCCGTATGTCACATGTATGAGTTTGTATACCATGTTGGGTCATCCTATGTTGAGTATTCCCTTATGTTTTATTCTATTTATCTCATGACGGCCTTTTCTGGCCTATTACCCATCATAGTATGGTAAGAAAGATACGCTATGTTGGTACTCGGTTGAGTAAGGCACCGGGTGCCTATCGCAGCCGTGCGGTTTGGGTCATGACAAAAGTGGTATCAGAGCAGTTCTGTCCTAGGGAATCTATAAGCCGTGTCTAGTAGAGTCTTGTTTATGGGTGTGTTGTATACCACACTTATAAGCAGGAGGCTACAGGGCATTTAGGATTGTCACTCTTTCTTCTTACTCTAGATTGTGTGGTAGAGCTCAATTGTAAGAATTCAAACTTGTAAATTCTATTTTATTCGTAATATAATGATACCTCATCCATAAACACAGTTGGTAAGAGATTGAATGTGGTTGTGGAAGAGTTGAGTCAGAGGAACTCGGTTTTGCGTCATGCTTATGATGAGTAAATATAAAGTCTTCAGTAGATCATGTATTACTAAGATGTGTAAGCTTTTTGATAAGGAGCCCTAAGGCATGAATATCGATCTACCCATATGGTAAAAAGCAACGAGAGAATCAGAAGTTAGATACAAGTTTCAACATGTAAAAGAAGCAAGGTGAATAAGGATACAAGGTACCCAGTTAGTAAAGATTGATATTTACAATCCAGGCAGAGAAATAAAATCGTTCTGAGTTACTTTCAACAGTAACAGAGATATATACACTTTTTAACACCCATCTCAGTTATGCCCTATGGGAGCTAACATGTATAGCGTAAGAGAAGAATGGGATATCAAGATCTAGCTAGGGTTAGAGTAACCCAAAATGGTATATGAATTATTATAATTAGCTAACATTTCTGAAGGATAGAGCAAACGTGGCAATAGATCTCCTTGTGAGACACCTAGATGGCGCACTCTAGAATATAGTACAGTCAGATATTAATACTAGAATGTTCAGAAATTTTAGAAGATAGGTAGTAGAATCCTAGAAGGGATGAATATTTACCATAGTATGGCTCACGTCCCTAGTAAAGAGAAAATGCTAGGTAACCCAAAGAGCCAGTGGATAGAGCAAGGGGAGCTAAAAGCGAAAGAATATTTTGTTGAAGTTTTCAGAATAAGGTAATAGACGAAAATATTAGCAAGAGAATAAGAAGAGAGTAAATGAAGAATTATGAGTGAGATGTGATAAATGGGTGATAACGGTAAATCATAATATGACATAATGACAGAGTTTATAGTCAAGTGAAGGAAAAAGAAAAGAGGTGATAGACCTTGAGACAATAAAAGGGTATAAACCATAAAGTCATATCCCTATTTCGAGAAATGAGTTAGTGACTCTAGCGTGATTACCAGAAGGAAATGTTAGACCCCTACAGTAATAGAAATCAGTATGGGCTAGTGAACAAGATAAACTGAATATGAATTAGGGATCAGAAGATTTGATAATAGTCGGCATCGTGAAAATTTGAAAGATAGCATTCTGACAATAATAGAATGGACAACAAAAGAATAACCTTTAAAGTTCATTCAGGAAGACGCTTCCCTAAAGCAAGCACTGTGAGCAGAGTTAAGCTTAAGGGACTAAGTATGCCAGTTACACTAGGTGTCACCCTTATGCGTAAGAAATTCAGTTCTCCCTGGTATAGAAGGGTTACCGTAAGGTGAGTAAGAGTCATTGATGATGTGAAAAGACGCAAAAGATGAAGAGGTAAAACATCTATAAGTAGATTTTTGTAGCACTAAATCTTAATACTCCCCTAAAGGGAGGAAGATGGTGTGATGTGGTATTAAGTCGGAGTTAAGTGGTTCAGGTAACTATGGACTGGCAAAGTAAGAATGTGGCAAAACGGCGAAATGGATGAGGTTGCATTTATTCAGATCCTATATATATGTCACGACTAAAGAACATTATGCTAGCACGATACCGAACAGAGGTAGTAAGAGTTCCCGACCAGGATGTTATTAATAAATAAGTACGAATGGACACTTGATACATCAGGAGCCAGTGCAAGAGGTAAGTTAAGATGAAGTACATATACCAAGAGAGATTAAGCGGAATATAGAAATGAGAATGGACCAACAAGTAGTTAGTAGTTGATTTGGGAAGAGCCTAGTTATGGCTAGACAAGAGGATACAGACAAATCAGCAGATCATGCAAGATAAACATAGTAAACCCCAACATAGTGAATTCAGTCTTGCAGATATGACATCATAATCCTTGAGAAATATTCATATAGGAATTGGGGTAGTTAAAGGTACCGTATAAGTGTTATGGCAATAAATGAGAGCGCCACTAGGGAGACAATTTAAATTTCGGTTTTGAAGCAACCCTACGAGCACAAGGGTGCGAAGGTAAGTAACTAAGGATAGTTATAAGCGAGTAAGAACATCAAAATTCGTGCGGGTATACGATGAGGTATACCCTAAGTATTACCATGAAAGACTAGCTGAGGTAATAAGGAAGAAGGCTTAGACCTAAGCATAGTAACTTGAAGAAGAAATGATCTTGTAACAACAATCTCTTTACAATATTGTATGCACTGCATAAGAAAGTGGCACCTATCGTTACTAATGAATAAGAAGTCAAAAATGATAGTTGAGATCATACGAGTTACAGGAAATTCCAGTATTCGTGGGCACTAAGATAAGCCAAGTATCCATGCAGCAAGTGGTAGAATGACCAGGAAGAGCGATTGCTTACATTTAAAGGCAACTGAGAAGGCATGAAAGGAAATCTATGGTGCTAGCAAGTTAAAGTAAGGTTGTGAGTAGTATAAATAGATATGCGTAGGTCGCAAGCTAAAGTATGGTAGAGCGACAAGGTCTTAGGTAGATCGGAGTAAGGATAAGAAAAGGTGAGTGACAAGGTGAGAAGAATAGGTAAGACTTCGGAATTAAAGCCCATCAAAACAAGAGAGCTCATGGTTTCCGTAAGTTATAGAATGCTCGATATAACCTAAATGAACTTAGAGGAGTCTAAGACTAGGAGCATTTAGAAGAGATGGAATGCTGCCCTGGTAGTAGAATAAGGGTGTAATTGTGATAGATGAGAGGATGATATTTAGGCCTTTGACCGAGTAATGATTCAAACAGAAGAGGTTTCATGAATTGCACGGGATTAGAATACCCCCCCATAAGATGAATCACATATAGATGCTATGAAATACAGTTATTGAAGAATAGTATCGTCCCTGGGTGGATCAGACAGATCACTTCAAATGTTCCCCTACACAACGTGAGCCCTAGTGACAATGTATTACGTAAGAGGTTTCAAGTTATCAGTGGTAGATTATGTATCAACATTAAAGGGAATCAACAATGGATGGATAAAAGTTACAAAGTATGAGATGAGATTAGGCCGTCATTATTAAGATGAACCGTAATGAGGAACATTAAAGGACTTAGATTTATCCACATAAGATAAGCAGCGAGAGAGTAACTTGGAGTTGGGTACCAGACCCTTGGTAATAATAAACCGAAGTAAGAGTTATGGTATAGTATGACCTGCCTAGTTGTAGTAAAGCCATAAGCATAGATAACCGAGGCTATGAAACAAGATATATCAATAGCCGTAAATTCGCCAAAGTACCGAGCCAAGAACTTCAGTACACCTATAGATTCCCAGAGGGACAGCTTATCATAGATCTGCATATTTTCACAAAGTGAGGCCTAGAGATTGGCTAAAGCCTGGAGGAAATAGGAGAGAAGAGTCACATAGGCGCATATACAAGGTCAGAGTCGTACAGGCTACGTGACAGAACGCAACAACAATTACGAGATTTAAAGAATTCCGATCACAAGTCATGGTGTGAGAAATAGGCCTAAAAGGGGTTGTATGGGGTTGAATTCGATCGCTTGCGTAGGAAATATCGGGTTCGAATTCGTAAAGCCGGTGTCGATTAGAGTCATTGCTCAATAGGCCGGGATCGAGACACCAAGGGACGAAGGTCGAGATCGGACATCATCGAAACGAAACTCGAAGCCATGGTGATCGAGACAAGATCGTTGAGGTCGATTAGGGTAAAACGCCCTAGGGTAAAATTATCAGATTTGCGTAACAGAAGGATGAGAAATCTCGTGACGCGTAAGTATCTCGGCGGGAATCACGGCGGGAATTAGCAAAGGCGTTGAAGGCAGTAATTCAAGGGGTATTTTACCTTGTAGATTGATTTTCTACCTTGTATAAGACTTATTCCCCTCCCTATATAAAGGGGCAGCATAATTGTAAAAGGCATGACAGAAAGGACGATCAATATACAAAAATACAGTCTACTCTAATTGTTTTCTTTATCTATTCTGCTTCATATTTGTTTATCTTAGAGAATTCAATCAAGGGGAAGCTATTCTAGATTGGTGGTTTGCATTCTTTCTCAATTTACTTACTGAATTTAGTCTTTATTTTTATTCATCCTTTATTTGTATCAAACCAAATCACGTGTCCTTAAAACTACGTACAAATTTAATTGTTATCCGAAGCCAAGGGTAAACAGTTTGGCGCCCACCGTGGGGCTAAGGATAATAGTGAACGTTTGATACAACTTTCTGTCACACAAATTATTTTACACTTTCTCTGTGGAGTATATTTGATTTCAGGTTACAATACAACCATGTCACATTCACAATCTGTGCTTCTATACGTCGGTGACGAGTTCGACCACCAGGGTGAAAACAACAACTTAGCGCCCGGTGAAGAAGTTCCAGTCGACGCTAATTCATAAATGGTGGTCGATGTAGATCGGGCTACTGACCCATTGAACAGAGTTCGTAGAGAACACCGATCAACAACTCAGGGACCCCAAAACGACGAAGGGGACGGGATTAACCTCATAATGATCTTCAACATGTTGCAAGCCCAGCAAGCGGCCATTGCTCAACTACAAAATCGGAGCCAAATTTCGAATAAGGTTAAGGCTGGCCTTTCTGGGGGAACCATCCCTGAAAATGAACCAATCGCAGAAGAACCGAGCGAAGGCGGATCAAGGGCAAACTCCGGGATCATGAAGATGCTCGAGAAACCAACCAGACAAGTCTAGTCTGGCGAAAAAAAGATCGAGGCCAACAACAAAAAGGTGGAGACATATAATTCGAGGGTGGATCAAATCCCAGGAGCACCCCCGATATTGAAAGGCTTAGATTCCAAGAAATTTGTGCAGAAACCTTTCCCGTCAAACGCCGCTCCGAAACCCATACCGAAGAAATTTCGCATGCCGAAAATTCCCAAATACACAGGGACAACCGATCCCAACGAGCATGTGACAGCGTACACATGCGCCATCAAGGGAAACGACTTAGAAGACAATGAAATCGAGTCCGTTCTCTTGAAGAAATTTGGAGAAACCTTGTCAAAAGGGGCCATGACTTGGTATCACAACTTGCCCTCTAATTCCATTGACTCTTTTGCTATGCTTGCAGATACCTTCGTAAAAACACATACAGGCGCTATCAAAGTGAAGACGCGAAAATCGGACCTGTTCAAAGTCAGGCAAAAGGATAACAAGATGCTCAGGGAATTTGTATCTCGTTTTTAGATGGAACAGATGGACCTGCCACCGGTCACTGACGATTGGGCCGTACAAGACTTCACCCAGGGACTCAACCCTCGAAGTTCAACGGCTTTGCAGCAACTTAAACAGAACTTGATTGAATATCCGGCCACCATATGGGCGGATATACACAACCGATACCAGTCAAAGATCATAGTCGAGGATGACCAGCTTAGAGCCCCTTCAGGTTCTATTTACCCCATCAGAACTCATGATAGGGTTCAAAGGGATATTTATCGGGAATCGAGATTGAGCAGAGATAGACATCGACCATATCCTAGGGACAGAAAAGTCACTCCAGCAAGGCAGGGCTCCCCGAGATGCAAAAGAAGCAACGATCATAGTCGGAACAACCGAGGACCCATGATGAGAAACAACTTTGAGAGAACCACCGGTCATCGAGAAGCACCGCGACTATCGGAGTACAACTTTAATGTCGATGCGGCAACCCTCGTGTCGGCAATCGATCGTATCAAGGATACTAAGTAGCCTCGATCACTGCAGTCGGACCCTGCCCAAAGAGACCCCAATTTGATATTCAAATATCATGGCACACAAGGGCACAGGATAGAAGACTGTCGGCAGCTAAGGGAGGAGGTGGCACGGTTGCTCGAAAATGGGCATTTTCATGAAATTTTGAGTAACCGAGCCAAAAACCATTATGGGAACATGAATAAGCAAGAGAACCATGAGGATCCTCAGCACAGAATTAATATGATCATCGGCGGAGTAGATGTGCCCCAAGGTCCGGTACTAAAGCGCACTAAGATATCCATCACCCGTGAAAAGCGCACACGGGATTACGCGATGGAGGAAATCTTACACTTCAGTGAAGAAGATGCAGAAGGAATCATGCAACCTCACAACGATGCGTTAGTGATATCGGTGCTTGTACACAAGACGAAGGTAAAGCGCGTATTGGTCGATCCTGGTAGTTCTGCCAACATAATCCGATCATGGGTTATAGAACAACTCGCGCTGACAGACCGAATTATCCCTATAGTTCGGGTGCTCAATGGATTCAACATGGCGTGAGAAACGACCAAAGGCGAAATAACATTACCGGTAAACATTGCCGATACCGTTCGAGAAACCAAATTCTGCGTGATCGACGGAGACATGAGGTACAACGCCCTGCTCGGGAGACCGTGGATCCACGATATGAGCGTGGTACCTTCAACACTACACCAAGTGCTGAAATTCCCATCGTCCGATGGGATTATAATAGTTTACGGGGAGCAACCGACTGCAAAAGAGATGTTCGCAGTAGAAGATGCAATACCAGTACCAGCAGCTCCTTCGCAGATGGTCAAATAGCAGTCACAGGCATCACCTTCGACAAACGAAGGTGAACAGGAGCGTCTCGAAGATGACAACTACGGAATCCCCAGGTTACTCGTCGGCCCCGATGAGTCCGATGCAACCAAATCAACAATCGAGGAGCTCGAGCAAATTTCACTCCAAGAAGACTCGCCGGATCGAAAGGTATACCTAGGCTCGGGCCTAAGTTCCGAGCTTAGGACAAAACTTATAAAATTTCTTATAGCTAACGAAGATTCCTTCGCTTGGTCCCATCTCGACATAACAGGTATACCACCAGCGATAACGACCCACAAACTAAGCATCGATCCGAAATTTCGGCTGGTCAAAACAAAAAAGGAGGCCTCAGTCCGAAGTCAAACAAGCGTTCATCAAGGATGAGGTAACTAAGCTTATAAAAATAGGGTCCATTCGGGAAGTTAAATACCCAGAATGGTTAGCAAACATAGTAGTAGTCTCTAAAAAGGGAAATAAACTAAGAATGTGCATAGATTATAAGGATTTAAACAAGGCATGCCCTAAAGATTCTTTTCCTTTACCCAATATCGATTGCATGATGGATGCTACCGCTGGCCATGGACCCTTAGATTTCTCGATGCTTACTCTGGCTATAACCAAATACGAATGGGCCAGGGTGACCAGGAAAAGACATCCTTCATCACTAAGTATGGTACATACTGTTATAATGTGATGTCGTTCAGATTAAAGAATACGGGGGCCACTTACCAACACCTAGTAAACCAAATATTTGAAAAACAACTAGGAAAAACAATGGAGGTTTATATTGATGACATGTTAGTTAAGTCCCTGCGAGCAGAGGACCATTTGAGCCATTTGCAGGAAACGTTCGACGTGCTGAGACGGTACAACATGAAGTTAAACTCGGAGAAATGCGCATTTGGTGTGGGCTCGAGCAAATTCCTCAGTTTTATGGTCTCGAATCGAGGAATAGCAATCAAGCCCGAGAAGATCAAGGCCATCGAAGACATTATAATCGTAGACAATGTAAAGGCCGTACAAAAGCTGACAGGCCGGATAGCCGCTCTGGGCCGATTTATCTCGAGATCATCCGATAGGAGTCACCGATTTTTCAACCTGTTGAAAAAGAAGAACAATTTCTTGTGGACTCTGGAGTGTCAGCGCGCATTAGAAGAACTTAAGAGGTACCTGTGTAGCCCACCTTTGTTGCATACGCCAAAAATAGGGAACGACTGTACCTCTACCTTGCTGTCTCGGAAGTAGCGGCAAGTGGGATCCTAGTTCGAGAAGAACAAGGTATGCAATTTCCTATTTATTATGTTAGTAGAACATTAGGCGAGGCCGAAACTAGACCCTCATTTAGAAAAATTAGCATTCGCTTTATCGAGTGCCTCCAAGAAACTAAAACCCTACTTCCAATGTCATCCCATATGCGTTATAACGACCTACCCATTGAGAAACATAATGCACAAGCCCGAGTTATCTGGCCGATTGGCCAAGTGGGCTATCGAAGTAAGTGGGTACGATATCGAGTACCGGCCCCGAACTGCGATTAAGTCTCAAGTGTTGGCGGATTACGTCGCCGATTTTACACCGTCGCTAATACTCGAGGTCGAAAGAGAACTAATGACCGAATCGGGGACTCCCTCGGAAGTGTGGACCTTGTTCACAGACGGCGCCTCGAATGCGAAGGGATCGGGGCTTGGTATCGTACTAAAGCCCCCGACTGGGAATACAATTCGACAGTCTATCAAGACTGTAAAATTAACTAACAACAAAATGGAGTATGAAACTATGATTGCAGGTTTAGAACTAGCCAAAAGCTTGGGATCGGAGATAATGGAAGCCAAGTGCGATTCCCTCCTCGTGGTCAATCAAGCTAACAGGACTTTTGAATTCAAAGAAGGACGAATGCAGAGGTATTAAGACAAGCTTCAAGTCACGCTGCATAGATTTAAAGAATGGACTTTGCAACACATACCTCGAAAGCAAAACAGTGAGGCCGATGCCCTTGCTAATTTGGGATCATCGGTCCAAGATGACGAGATAGAATCCGAGAAGGTCTTACAGCTCTTGAGGTCGGTAGTGGAGGAAGACCACGCCGAAATCAATTCAACCAGTCTGACCTGGGATTGGAGGAACAAGTATATATAGTATCTCAGCTCTAGTAAGCTCCCTTCGGACCCCAAAGAATCAAGAACATTGCGCACAAAGGCGGCTTGGTTCTGTTTATCCGATGACGGAATCTTATTTAGAAGGACATTCGGTGGCCCCCTCGCGATATGTCTAGGACCGGGTGACACCGAGTATATTTTAAGGGAAATACACGAAGGCACATGCGGGAATCATTCCGGCGTCGAATCCTTGGTTCGAAAAATAATCCGAGCCGGCTATTATTGGATTGATATGGAAAAAGACGCAAAGGAGTTCGTTCGCAAGTGTAACGAATGCCAAAGACACGCACCGATGATCCACCAGTCCGGGGAGACATTGCATTCGGTCTTGTCTCCATGGCCATTCATGAAATGAGGAATGGACATCGTCAGCCCTCTCCCCTACAAGCCAGGTAAGGCTCAATTCATTCTCTTTATGACTGACTATTTCTCCAAATGGGTTGAAGCGCAGGCATACGAGAAGGTTAGGGAAAAGGAAGTGATCGATTTCATTTGGGATCACATCATCTGCCGATTTGGGATGCCATCGGAGATCGTGTGCGATAATGGGAAGCAATTCATTGGCAGCAGAGTGACGAAGTTCTTCGAGGATAATAAGATCAAAAGGATCCTATCGACGCCCTATCACCCTAGCGGCAATGGACAAGCTGAATCGACCAACAAAACCATACTTTGAAATCTCAAAAAGAGATTAACTGACGCAAAGGGGAGGTGGAAATAGATATTGCCTGAAGTCTTATGGGCGTATCGCACAACCGAGAAAACCAGCACCGAGCCACTCCTTTCTCCCTAGTGTACGGTGCTGAAGCATTGATACCAGTCAAAGTAGGCGAATTGAGTATCAGGTTCCGCTATGCAACCGAGGAATCGAATCACGAAAGCTATGGATACCAATTTGGAATTATTGGATGAAAGAAGGGAAGCAGCCCTTGTTTGATTGGCTACCCAAAAGCAAAAGATTGAAAGTTACTACAACCAGAGAACCCATCTTCGACATTTCAACATCAGAGACCTAGTGCTCAGAAAAGTCACACCCAATACTCGAGACCCAAATGAAGGGAAGTTAGGGCCGAAATGGGAAGGGCCTTACTCCATCATAAAGATCACCGGAAAGGGATCATACAAACTTAGAACAATGGACAGCAAATAGCTGCCGAACAATTGGAACATAAACCACTTGAAGCGATACTATTGTTAAGGTATGATCTTTTATTTTTCGTTTGTTTGTTTTATGTTACTAACACCTGCGGGTATCAAGTGAGGTAACCTCGGGCCGGAAAACACAGGACATTAGGACTGAAAGCACGCGTTGCACTCTTTTTCCCTTCAACTGGTTTTGTCCCAAATTGGGTCTTACGGCAAGGTTTTTAATGAGGCAACCAGAAAACGTGCTAACTTAGAATGGTCGCATATCGAAGGCAATAATGTTTGGTGCTAAACTTCGATCAACCTTAAATATCAGAAGACTGCTTAGCTACTTCAATTCGGAGGAACTTCTCATAGATCATTAGGAATCGATGTAAGGGTCAAACGGTCAAAAGAACCGTACCCAAATAGATTGATCTATTCCCTAAGCAAGTTGTACAAACACCTGAATGCTAATAAAAGCAGGGCCATTTTGATTTTTGTTGTTCGATCAAAAACTAACGTTGCTCAGAGTTTCATCCGAAAATAAAATTTAATCAAAGAGGAATAAGACCTACTAAGGAAGACCCCGATTTCTTAAAAGGCCAAGGCCGTACTGAATAGATGAGACTCAAAAGGGAAATAAGACCTACTAAGGCAGACCCCGATTTCTTAAAAGGCTAAGGCCGTATCGAACTGATGAAATTCGAAGGGGAGTAAGACCTGTTAAGGCAAACCCCAATTTCTTAAAAGGCTAAGGCCATATCGAGATAACGAAACTCGAAGGGGAGTAAGACCTGTTAGGTCAAACCCCGATTTCTCGAAAGGTCAAGGCCGTATCGAGTTAATGAAATTCAAAGGGGAGTAAGGCCTGTTAGGGCAAACCCTGATTTCTCGAAAGGTCAAGGCCGTATCGAGTTAATGAAACTCGAAGGGAAGTAAGACCTATTGAGGCAAACCCCAAATCCTTTTCGAGGCTAAGGCCTTATCAAATCGATCAAAGAAAGGGAAAGTCTATTAAGACATATCCTAAAATTGGTTAAGTCTAAACTAAGCCTGAAGAACAAAAAGTTCACCAAGTTGAATCATCGATTCCACTACAGAGAATCAAAATAAGTCAGCAAGGAATGGAAAGAAAAGAAGACTTTTATATATATACGAACAAAGTATGCGGACTTCATTACAAAAAAAAATTATAAAAAAGAGGCGCTTTATTCAGAATTCTCGAAGTATTCTTCTTCTTCTTCTTCTAGGAAGGCCTGTTTTCTGGCTTTGGCTTCGATCTTTTTAGCATCATCGATCTCGGTTGATAGATCAAAGCCCCGAGCTTGTAACTCTTCAAGAACAGATAGGCGGGTTTCGCACTTAGTATATTTGACCAAAATCTTCGATTGTTCCTGAGCAGCCTCTGCATCAGCCCTGTATTGGGCTACTAACTAATCAGCCTCAGCCTTGGATGCAGCAACCTCCAATTTTGCTGATTGCAGATCGTTGACCAAAATTTCACGATCCAAAGTGAGCGTCTAGACTTGGGATTGAAGCATATCGGTGCTCTTAGTCAGAGCCCCGATTTTCTCTTTTGCCTCCGATAATTGATTTTCTGAAGAAACCATTTGAGCTTGGAGGGCCCCTTTTTTCGAAGTCAGCAGATCGGTCCTGGTTCTCCTTTCATTAATTTCTGCTTTAGCCTCACTCACCTCGGATCGGAGTCGGTTTTTTTGGTCGAGCTGTTGCCCCATCTGATCGATCATGCCAGAATTTTCTCTATGCACAAAGTCTAGTTCAGCCCGAAGGGTCGACATCTCCCCTTCGAGCCGCTCACGACGCACCATTTCTTCCCTTTGTCGAAGAAAAGCCTCATAATGAAGCACCGAGGCCAACAAATACAAGAGAAAATATGATAATTAGTCCAAGTTTGAAATGCAAAATGGCGAACACCAGACAAGGCTTATCACAAGCTTACCTTATTTAATGCTTGTTGAGCCTCATTGAACAAGCAAGCTACATCCACCTCGTCCATAGTGGCCTGATCTTCTTCGATTACCGAACACCAAAGATAACTAGCCACCCCCACAGGCGCAGAAAGGGCCCTAGCATCTTCGGGAATGGTAAACCTTATTATTCGCTTTCGATCAGGGTCTGAACTCGGAGTAGGAAATCTATCGACCAGCTTTGGACCGAAAGATGCCTTGCTCGTTCCGGTGGAGGGACTGTTCCTCGGCACTTCGAGCCCAAAAGTATCCGCCGATTCAACTCCGTCGAAGAAACCTTGGAAATGTCCTTCCGGTATAAGGCCTTTGCTCTGGGAATGTGCTATTGCGGCTCGGGCCTCATTAAAACTTGACTCTGAGAAAGAAGGGGAGTCCATTGTTTCTGGGGGGCCCAAGATTCCCTGCGTCGCCTCTCTCGCATCGGCGGAAGCCACAGTTCTCGCCCCCATCTCGGGGCCCTCTACTCCATGAAGATGAGTTTCATCGGCCCCCTGCTCGGGGATTGCCCGAGATGGCTCGCTGCCCAAAAGTTCGAGGTCTTCGTCTTCCTCGGACTCGTCGTCCAATCAGTAAGCTAAGTCCAAGATTTTGGTTTTATGAGCTATAATTTTCCTCAGCCTCTTCCTCTCGGGCCCAGAAGAACTGGGGACTTCTTTCCCTTTTTTCTCCTTCTCCTACTCTGAGGCAGGGGGATGGTAGGGAATCTCTCTACCAGGGGATGCTGGCCTCATTTCAATGTCCTTTAATAGACCTGCAAATGAAGAGTGAAGTAAGTTATAAGTCAGCAGCATTATCAATAATATAAGGCGTAGAATTCAAATGTTATCGGTCTCACCATGATTTTTGGCCTCCCACCGGCCCTTCGATATCTCGCGCCAGGCACGCTCCGAATAGGTCCTTTGAGTCACCACCTTCTCGACCCATTCTTTCAAGTGCATAGTCGCAGCCGGCGTTCGAGAAACGGCTACACCATGTGAAATCGGTTAGTGAGATAACAAAGGAAAGACACCAGACAAATTAAAATAGGAGTATAGCACTTACGGTTCATGTTCCACTTTTCAGGGAACGGCATGTCTTCGGCAGGAATCAGGTCCAATGTCTTTATTTAAACAAATCGGCTCATCCAACCTCGATCCCTGTCTTCATCGATGCTCGAGAAGGGGGCTTTGCTTGCCCGGTGAGCGAGTTTTATTAATCCCCCTCGGAATATTCGGGGACTGTATAGCCATAAAAGATGATCGAGGGTGAAAGGGTGCACATCGATCTTGCTTACAAAAAAGCGGAAGAGAATGACTGTTGTCCAAATGGAGGGGTGAATCTGGCCCAGCATTACATCATACCTTTTGCAAAAGGCGACGATGATAGGGTCCTAAGGGCCCAACGTGAAGGGATAGGTGTAAACACTCAAGTAGCCCTCCACGTGAGTGGTAATCGCTTCTTCCAGTGCGGGAACCACCACGCACTTACCAACCCAGTTACAATCTTCCTTCACCTTGTCGATGATTTTGTTCATAATCGAACAAATATATCTGGTGACCGATTCATCCCGGCCTGGTACAGAAGAAGCCTTCTCTACCTTAAAATCTGAACCGATTGAACACCCAACCAGTACAAACGCTTTTAGAGGGGGCTCAGTCATAGTTTCCTCAACAACGACAGGTTCAGTTTCTTCAGCGGGTTGAGAAGAAGAGGGGGTTTGTTTCTGGGGAACAGATTTGGATGTCTTTGCCATTAGAAATAAAGAGTTAAAGAAGAAAAGCTAGTAGATGCAGGGGTGAGACAAGAACAAAGGGGAAGATCACTTGTGAACAAACTCAGAGAACTTGAAGAATATAATGATTCAAATAGTGTAAGCTTTTGGAACTGAAGAAGAAGGGGGCTATTTATACCCTCTTAAAAGTGGCGGTTCGCGTCCCAAAATGGGGAGGCATTAATTAGCGTTTACAGGTGTTACAGAGGTTTGTCTTCAGTTGCTCTATGAAAAGGCGTTTTCGATACTTACCACATGCATCATCATGCCACCGCCATTTATTAATATGAAATTTTGTTTCTTTTGATATGACACCCCGAATTCCGTGTCACGCACGCCATAAGTATGTCTTCGTTTGACCTAATCTTAAAAGCGGCGGCTTCATCCGGGGTGAACAAGAATTGTGGATCGGATGCGGGCGAAATTCCCGCCAATGGCTGAGATGTTCAGTCGACTCCCTCCCCCTTTGTGGGGGTCCCGACCCCTACGAGTGAGCAGGAAAGGGAGGAGCTCATATCATTTTTCATCATTACTCTCCAAAAAACGAGGGGACTATCTGTATGGGGTCGAATTCGATCGCTTGCGTAGGAAATATCAGGTTCAAATTCGTAGGGCCGGTGTCGATTAGAGTCACTGCTTGATAGGCCGGGATCGAGACACCAAGGGACGAAGGTCGAGACCGGACATCATCGGAACGGAAATCGAAGCCATGGTGATCGAGACGAGATCGTTGAGGTCGATTAGGGTAAAATGCCCTAGGGTAAAATTATTAGATTTACGTAACAGAAGGACCAGAAATCCCATGACGCGTAAGTATCTCGGCGGGAGTCACGGCAGAAATCAGCAAAGACGTTGAAGTCAGTAATTCAAGGGGTATTTTACCTTGTAGATGGATTTTTTACCTTGTATAAGACTTATTCCCCTCCCTATATAAAGGGCAGCATAATTGTAAAAGGCATGACAGAAAGGACGATCAGTATACAAAAATATAGTCTGCTCTAATTGTTTTCTTTATCTATTTTGCTTCATATTTGTCTATCTCAGAGAATTCTATCAAGGGGAAGCTATTCTAGATTGGTGGTTTGCATTCTTTCTCAATTTACTTATTGAATATAGTCTTTATTTTTATTCATACTATATTTGTATCAAACCAAATTATGTGTCCTTAAAACCGCATACAAATTTAATTGTTATCCGAAGCCAAGGGTAAGCAGGGGTAATGCCTTGGCTAGATTTATCCACAGAACAGTTGCCTAGATGGCATGGACAATATTAAAGTATTCGTAAGAGCTACATGTTATGAGACTGATAAGCGCACCAGTCAACATTCGAGGATGAATGTTCCAAAGGGGGGAATAATGTTACACCCCATGTTTTCGTATGTGAGAGTACGTCCTAAGTCAATTGATATAATCTTAGAAATGAGATTATATTTGGAAGCATATATTGTAAGTTAATCATGTTACTTTGGAGGTTACAAATATTTAAGATCATGAATAACAAGTACCAAGCTTAGAAGCTAAATCAATTGAAGAAAATAAGTTTCATCGAAAGTCGACAAGTTTGGAATGCTATAACATGTACATTGGGGCAAGACTAGGGTTCTTAACATGATAAGAAGGTTATGTTATGAGTTATTTTAGTCGTATGATAGTCGTGTGCTACGTTTTGAAGTCAAGCAAGTTGTGCAACAAAAGTTGGCAAAGGTCATCACAAGTTACATTCATAACATGCTGAAACATAGGTCAAATGTAGTTGAGTTTTTCTCTTACTATACTTGGAATTAAGGGATGATCTACCTACCAATTGAAGGTCGTGTTTTCACAAGACTGCGCAAGCATCTCTCTTGGGACCCACTTAGGCGGTGCTCAACCTACTCTACCTTAAAAATGATTTGGACGCCTATTTTCTGCTCATTTTCGAGTCAACTTTGTTTCCAAACTTCTTCTAGCCCTTCTAAACAGATATCGTAAGGGTTTGAAGTGATTCCAAAGTGATTACAGCATATTTCAACATCAAAAGTTATTTCTAGTGAAGAACAACACCTCTTTGAGGTTGTGTTGTCATTGAGGATAGTTGTGGGCTGTTTTTAGCTAAACTTTCAAGTTGTTGCTACTGGCTAAGCTGAGTATAACAGCCTACTAAATGTTCTTAAGGTTATCTTGACGTTGATTAAGTTAAATGGATGGACTAGACATGAACTAGTGAATAAAGTTGTTAATTGAGGATAATTGGAGTTGTGGATTGTTTTCTTTGTTATAAATATATGGTATAAGGATGGAATCATTGATGAATGGCTTCATTATCATGTTAATGATACTTTTAAGTTAAATTAAGAAGTCTATAAGGGGTGATATGGGGTATACGGATTCCAATCGGAGCTTGCAACTCCTCGTGAAGTAGTTGTGACTTGTTGTTGCTATATGGTGTATTGTTATTGATATTTATATGTTGCTGGATTTCTCTGGTTGTTGTTGTTCGTATTGCACAGGGCCCTTGTTACAAGGGAGATGCTGCCCAAATTTACATAAACGAGTTACTAGTTTAAGTTGCGGACTTAGCTTTTACTCGGCATTAATTTTGAATCTCCTTATGCTATGGTAGATTGAGTTGAGTTATTTGAAGAATTTATTGGAAGGTATTAAGGACTCAATGGAGTTAAGGTATGTTAAGACTATCTCTTCTTTCCTTTTATCATGATCCATATGATACAACGAAACGAGCAAGCACGCAACTTTGATAAATGATTCTATTCTTAGAAGTACTAGGGTTGCCTATGTTCTTGATTCCCCATATGTTCGACTATCATATCGTCTGTTCATGGGTCTCATGACATTCTGAGGGATCATATTGACTTACTTCATTATGCATTGCATTCATTTTTACATGTATATCAACCTATGACTAGATGGAGTTATATACACGTATAGTATATGTATATGGGTATGGGGAAAGGTTATGGCGTTATATACGCACCACCACCTGATCAGTTGGTATACGTTGACACAGAGGCCGAGATGATATGATGGAATGCGCTTAGAAGCTTGATGATGTTATGTATGCATATACCTATGCATGTTATGACATTTATACGCATATGCATGACATTATAAATGTCATGATTCATAGAGCTATTCAGACTTACAGGTTGAGTTCTTCACTCCATGCTTCTTTAATGTCTTTTATATACTGCTTTCATGCATTAGATACTCGGTACTTTATTTGTACTGATGTCCCTTTTTTCTGGGGACGCTACGTTTCATGCCTGTAGGTCCCAATAGACAGGTTGATAGTCCTCCTAGTATGCTATCATCTCAGCGGAAGGTGTTGGTGCACTCCACTAGCTCCGGAGTTTCCTATTTGGTCAATATGATTTGGACATGAATTGATTGGTATGGCGGGGCCTTGTCCCGACCTTTACGACATTTATGTACTCTTAGAGGCTTGTACACATATGTCATGTATATGGATGATTGTATGGACTTGTCTGCCTACGTTTTTAGTGTACAAGTGATCATTTCGGTCACCGTATGTTACATGTATGAGTTTGTATACCATGTTAGGTCATATTATCTCGAGTATTCCCTTATGTTTTATTCTGTTTATCTCATGACGACCCTTCTGGCCCATTTACCCATGATAGTATGATAAGAACGATGCGTTACATTGGTACTCGATTGAGTAAGGCATCGGGTGCCGATCGTTGTGGTTTGGGTCGTGATACAGTCGATGCGAAACAATGTAAATGCTTAATCCTGGTATGTCGTCATATGACCATGCTAACACATCGATGTACTGCCGGAGGAGCTCAACTAGTTTTACCTTCTACTTGGCTTCTAGATGAATGTTGATTCTGGTTTCTGTCATGTCTTCTTCACTTCCAAAGTTGACCATTTTCGCTCTTCGAGGCTGGGCTTTTTTTGACTCTCCAGCTGTTCGATCTCCTGCAGGAGATTATCTGACATCATACTCTCATCATACTCTTCGTAATCTAGGTCGTTGTGCTCGACAGTTTCATTACATGTCACAATCGCAGAACGCGCGCTTTTAGCATTTTGATTACTGAAAAGAAAAGCTAAGTATAATGAATCGGTAAATAAA
Source organism: Nicotiana obtusifolia (assembly GCA_002018475.1). Classification (NCBI taxonomy): domain Eukaryota; kingdom Viridiplantae; phylum Streptophyta; class Magnoliopsida; order Solanales; family Solanaceae; genus Nicotiana; species Nicotiana obtusifolia. Next base: position 96,461 of record MCJB01049386.1, read on the forward strand.
ATTGCAATATTTGAGAAAACTTGAGGCAAATGACAAAAAGGTATAGATACGGTGCAGGCGTCAATTGACTGTTTGCGCTTTTCAAAAGAAAACTTTTACAGTTCCATACTGCCAAGACTCCCAGTGAACCGAAGACGAACTGGCGGTCCGATTCCGCAGCCTTTTCCCTGGTTAGGCATCCCTGATAATTGGTGTCTTGATGTCGGTCCCTTCACAGCATTCTTTGATCATATTAACGAACAGCTTTCCCATTCAGTCTATGATATCATCTTCTAGTACTGAACCCTGACCTAGACTTGAAACATGCTCTCACACAAAATCCTCCCAGAGCTACCGGTGTAAGATTTCCCCTCTAGAGGATGATATCCTATGTCGGCCCTTCCTTTCTGCTCATTAAGTTCTATTGGCTCTGTGATCCCGTCCGACCTGGCTTCCAGCCCTGTTCGATCTCCTGCGGGAAATTATCTAGCATCATTCTCTCATCATACTCCTCGTAATCTAGGTCGCTGCGCTCAATAGTTTCATTACATGTCACAATCGCAGAACGCTCGTTTTAGCATTTTGATTACTAAAAAGAAAAGCTAAGTATAATGAATCGATAAATAAAGTTTCAATATTTGAGAATATTTGAGGCAAATGACAAAAAGGAATAGACATGTTGCAGGCCTCAATTGACCGTTTGCGCTTTTCAAAAGAAAACTTTTACAATTCCGAACTACCAAGACTCTTATTTAACCGAAGATGGACTGGCGATCCGATTCCGCAACCCTTTCCCTGGTTAGGCATCCTTGATAATCGGTGTCTTGATGTTGGTCCCTCCACAACAGTCTTTGATCATATTCACGAACAACTTTCCCATCCCGTCTATGATATCATCTTCTGGTACTGAACCCTGACCTAGACTTGAAACATGCTCTAACACAAAAACCTCCCAGAGCTACCGGTGTAAGCTTTCCCCTCCAGAGGCTGATATCCTATGCCGGCCCTTTCTTTTTGCTCATTATATTCAATTGGCTCTATGATCCCGTCCGACCTGGCTTCCAGCCCTGTTCCTGGCCTGTATCCATATTTCATCATCTCCCTCGTTTCTATCTTGTATCTATACGGTGACTGCATTCCCAAGTTTTGTTCAGTCTCTTCCATTTTGGTAATCTGCATGATTTCCGCTACATGGAAATCAACTATGTCTAGCCCTTCATAGAATGGAACAGCATGCTCTAAATAATCGAAGTAACCCACTCGCCACGGACTACGATCTCCTGACATCCCCACTCAAATTTCGTGCATTGGTGTAAAGTGGATGGGACGGCCCCTTCCATGTGAATCCAGGACCTTCCCAGCAATAAGTTGTAGGAAGAAGAGATGTCCATTACTTGAAACAATTTGGGGAATTCGATTGGCCCGATCTGCAAGGCCAAATAAATTTCTCCAATAACATCCTTTTGCGAACCGTCAAAGGCCCTCACCTTCATATGGCTTTCCATGGCTTCCTTCAAATGAATTCCTAACTCCCATAGGGTGGAGAGTGGACAACGCGTCCTTATGACTGTAGAAGCTCATTAACAAATCCATGATTGATATCTTTGTTGCGGTTTTCTTCAGCTACTCCTCCACGAAGTACCTTTGGTCGACATTCTCTTCCAGAACTCGACATCTTCTGGGTCTGTTATGTTCCTTCTTTGAATTTTCTCTCTTCCCAAGTTCCCTCGATTGACATCTTCAGGAGCGTAGCGTCTCCCAGACTTAGTCATACCATGGGCTGCAGCAAAGTCTTTCATGTCAGCCTTCTCCTTTTGCTTGTACGTCCATGGAACAGTTTTGTATTCCCGACTTTCTTCATCTTTGTAGCAATGACAGATTGTTGCTAATAAGTCTGAACAGTCACTGTAGGTCTCACTTGTGCTGTAATCATTAGAGCCTTTTGAGGAGGGATACTAGCGGCTTCTGCATTTCCTATAGTGATAATCGTTCCCTTTGGATCATATTCTTCGTCCAATGTCATCATGTTAACTCCCTAGTTTTGGTGATTTGGCATTGGATTGCGATTCACATTGGAAGGCGCCATAGTACGCTCGATGGCTTTGCTCTTAATCAATGTGTCAATCTCATATTTAGCTAAAACAATCTTCAGTATCATGACCATGTACATTGGAATGGTACACGCACCTTTTAGTTGCATCAAAAATACTTGGAGGGATACTCCAGAACCCTTCCTTCAACTGGATGTATCAATCCTGCTCTTCTCATTCTCTCAAACAATTGCGCCAGAGGCTCAGCAATCGGGGTATAATTTCTGGGACCCCTCTATTCAAAGTTGGGACGAGGGCGTGGTGCATAAGCGGGTCGATTTTGGTGAGTAGTGGTTTGGACAGGAGCATATGCTCGTTGTGGGTTTGGGTTGTTGTTGGCTCGAGTAGGGTTGTATTGTGGTTGAGGATGATAATATAGCCGGGTGTTATAGACTGGAGCATAAATGGGTGGTGGTGAATGATTGTCTAGAGAATAGGAAGTGTTTCTGTGATGTGGGTTGGATTTGATAGTAAGGGACGACTGCTGAGACCTCCTCTATCTTCTTGTTTCTGCTACCGATTGACCTTGATTAGATGGCCTTGCTGGCTGCTTGTAGTGCTGCCATGGATTGTAATTTACCGGATTTTATGCCATCTTCTAAAAAATCTCCCATCTTGACCAGCTCAGGGAATTTATGTCCCATCATTCCCATCATCTTTTCAAAGTATATCCCTTCCTGGGCTTTGATGAAATACCTGGTTAATTCATTGTCTTCCATCGGAGGTTGCGCCCTAGCGGCCTCTGACCTCCACAGACGTGCATATTCTTAAAATGACTCGGATGGTTTTTTTGTAGGTTCACTAGTGCAAACTGATCGGGAGTGATCTCTGTGTTGAGTCGAAAGCGATTCATGAACTCCTGTGCCATATCTTGCCATGTTCTCCAATTTCGTGGATCCTGTCGAATATACCAGGTGAGTGCTTCTCCTGTCAGGATCCTTATTAATAACTTCATCCTTACCTTCTTATTCCTCTCCACTCCGACTAACTTGTCATAATATGACCTCAAGTGCACGTGGGGATCACCCGTCCCATCGAAGATATCGAACTTTGGAGGTTTAGACCCTGCTAGCATATCTACATTCTGATGAATACACAGATCCTCGTAGTCCAAAATTTCACTTCCTTAGGCAACTTGGAGGTTCTTCATTTGCTTTCTCAAGATTTGAAGCTGCTCAAATACTGACTCCTCTTCCTAACGACTGGCTTCCCTTTCCATCTCGGCGTATTGGTCAATCTCATAAAACACCCTGACCGTGATAGGTGCTGTAAAGGTAGGTTCAAAAATGGCATATATAGGGAGAACATACCGCTTATGGGCGGCGGTATGTGCCACAGGTAAGTGCTGGTTAGTAGTAAAAGTAACTCCGCCACGAAGAGGGGTGTGAGTAGCATTGGTAGTGATAGGCGGGTTTTGTGGTGTCTGAACGTACTATGGTGCGTAGGGAGTGTGGAAAGGGGGATTTGGTGGGTTTGCCAGGGTTACTGGAGGTATGACTTGAGTAGTAGGAACTGAAGTTGGGTTGTTGTTGTTTTGGCGCGATGTGGAAGGAAAGTGGTCAGGAATTGAATCCAAAGAAGGAAATCGAGGTGGTTGAGGAAGCATTGTCACGGCCAGATGAGCTAGTTCCCTGATATGTTGTACTTCCTCCCTTAGAGACTCCATTTCCTGGGCCATCCTAGCCACGGGTTCATCATTCCTGGTATCGTCCTTCTCCCACCGATCGCCCTGGACTGTCGGCTATGACAAGAGCACGTTCAATTGGGTTTTCTGTAGCTGACATCTTTTCCTTTGATCTTAGATTGTACGGCGGTTCCGCCAGTTTCGGTCGGCGCAAATCAACTTTCTTTTTCTTTTGGGGTTAATAATAAAGCAAAAGAAAAAATAAGAAGAAAGAAAATAAAAGGAAGTTGGAGTCAGTTTCTTCATTTATACAAGCAGGAAATCACACAGAGCAATTACTTCACGCATTAAGGCTAGCACGTTTCCTAGAATTCATGGGGTCCTCTCATTACCGGAGGTAGGCCTAAATCACAAATGTTTGACAAACATTTAGACTTGACACATTTAGATCCGAAGCAAGTCTGTTTTCATTGATAATTTGAACTGATATAAGTGGGAACAAAGATTACATCACTGTTTCATAGAACTGCATGGGCTTGGAAAACTTGCCCTTTTGGAAAGGCAAAAGAAAACTAGGAATAAGGGTATAAAGTGGGAAAGAAGGGGAAATCAACCAACTCTAGTAACCATCTCCGGAGTCATTTCCCATCTCCTCTTCTTCTTCTGGCTCTTCTTTCGGATCTTCCTCCGGTCTTCTTCAAACTCCTCCTCATCATCGTTGAACTCTGACCCCTCATCTGGATCTTCTTCAGGATCTGTGCTAGACTCCATTTGGATGCACTCCACTACCCGGTCATCGTCTTCAGCAGGTGGCAACATGTGATCGACGGATCCTAGGACCACTTGACGGTGCATCGTAGTAGTCACAATGTAATGTAGTGGGATTTCAATGGTAAATTTGCAAAGCAGCCACTGCATCCTCTAACCAGGCAATATCCTCTCTGCTTGGCCGGGCCAGCTCGTCTTCCTCGTTGATCCAGACATAATACTCATGAGACCACCACGAGTTTTGACCCATTGGCTTTGTGACTGGGTCATTACACTCTTCTTGGAGCCTTCTTATCCTGGGGATTGGAATCTGTCTGTTGTACACATCCTCATATAGCACTGTCCTTGTCCATAGAGGCACATCTTAGATCATCTCAAACTGTTTGAGAACCCGCATGGGTAAGTATGGTTGAATGCCCTCAAGTCCGATCAGCTCAATTAAGTATTTCTGAGGAGTCCTTAAGATTGGTCTTCCACCTAACCACGATAGCTTCCAATTGATCCATTCTCCACTCAGATTGGTCAGCATTTCCCTCCGCTCTTTTTGCCCATGTAGGGAGACTCAATGTCTCATCCTCTCATCGTGGCTATGGATCATGTTGCTGGCGCCCACAAAGTATTCAATGGTGGCCTCGAGCTGGAAGAAATGTTCGGTAGCCCAGATCTGAAGAAGCAAGTTACAACTCTTAAAGCAATCATACCCTCGTGCGTACGGACAAAGCCCTCAGCATCTCAGCTAGCACCATCGGCACCAAAGTAGCTTGAAGGTTGCCACGGAAGGTCGCCAGAACCACAGGTAATAGGTTGATATTGACCCCCCCCCCCCC
>MCJB01049386.1:101768-128466 GCA_002018475.1 Nicotiana obtusifolia
CCCCCCCCCCCCCCTTCTCGCAGGAAGACTAATAATCCCAACAGTACCATTGAGTAGGTGATAGGCCTGAGACTCTTTCACGTCGCTTGGTCACATTGAAACTCTCCCAAATACCACTTGTAGCTTTCATGGTGTACAAATCTATCAAACAGTTGGTCGAGGCTCACCCATCCGTCCTCGATATTTTTGAGACCGCTACTTTTGGCCAAGCCTAAAGCATCCAAGAACCGGTAACCGAGCATAGTAACTGGAAGTATTGGCTTCTTCCAATGTCAGTACTAGCTCCTTCCAATGTCATTACTAACTCACATTGAACGGAAGCTCAGTGAAACTAGTAACTTCTTCCAATGTCAGTACTAACTCACATTCGGGAAACTTGAACACCACGTCAGCCGGATCCCAAAACTCTATCAACAGGCGAGTGAGCACCTTGTCTGCTTAGATGTTCAGTAAAGCGGTCAATGTCCCTAGGTGTGTCTGAATCTCATCTCCGTGTTCCCTTAGAATGTTCTTCCACCACTGGTTCAACTTGTGTGGCACTCCCATTACCATGTTAATTTCAGGGATGTTTTGGTTGATTTCCATTTTCTGAGGTGGGTAAAAGAAGGGTGTTTGGTAAGTGTTTGCTTCGGATCTTTAAGTGTCCTGTCAGGTTTGTTTGTCTTCCACAGAAGTCATGTCGTTGGGTGCATGACCCGTTGATATTAGGGTGGCTTTCCTAATTGTGTGTCGATGCCAAGGACCGACTCACCTAAGGTTTATGCATTATGACCTATTTTTGCTAGAGTAGAGTGTTTCCTACTTTGATTTAGGCTGATAGCTACGAGAAGTTATGTCAATTGACCTGACAAAGCCATTCTCTAAAACTAGAGAGTTTTGACAAGGTTTAGAGGGGTGCAAAAGACAACGCTCGCGTGCCATTGTGTGTGATAGTGTACGGCCAAGACTCGATAGGAAGAAATGTGATGACAGTGTATATAAAGCAGTAACAGACAAGAGCGTAGCAACAATAAGCATGATAATAAGCATAAAGAGAAAATAAGGCAGGTAAGCACGTAATTGCATTATTATCTACGATTAAGGCAATGTACAAATAAATCTAAGTGCCAAATTTAGTCTAAGTTTGCTAATGTCAGAACCTAAGTGTGAAATCCCTAGCAAAGTTGCCATGTTGTCGCACCCTATTTTGCACTAGTCAAAATAAGATTCAACTTGTGATTTTTCTGTTGTTGATGAAAAGAGAGTCACCACCTAATATTTAAAGGTATATTATGGTACCTATTTAATTAAAAAGTCAAATTCTTTATTATTCTGCTAACCGGTGAGATTATGGGTAAGGGTTCTTATTTTCCTAAGCGGAAGTTGTTAGGCACACCATAATTAAATACGTGTTCCTAAAGCATAAAGGTGCATATTGTTCTAGTGAGATGAGGGTACTATGGGGAGTAGGCCTAAGATGTACCTTGATTTTTTAGACTTGAAGAAAACCATTTTTGAAAATCCTTTTGGGCGACAGCACTTCATGTTTTCGAAATGAATTGATTTCCCTTTTGAAGATAAAGCTTGCGATTCAGCTTTGGTGTTTTCTTTTTTTGAAAGAGGGGCTTCCATCCTTTCCTAAGCTTTGGGCTTCAAAATCTTTAAGAAAAGTAAACGTAGAACACAACAAAATAACATATAATTAGCGAAGGTGGGTTTGGTTACTAATTAATACTTCTTTTAATCCTATGTTATTTAAGGCTTGACTAAGTTTTATATGACTTAAGATATAACGTAAATCCAATATATAATTGTTGTATACATGTGGGATAAAATAACAACAAGGATGCAACAAAGTGCGACAAGGCAGTAAAACTAAGGTAACGAAGCAGCAAATAATAAAGGAGTTCAAAGGAGAGGATTCGACTCTAGTATTTGGGCCTCAAAGAGGCAGGCCTAGCAGTAATAGGGACAACAACAACTGACTTCGAATTTTGATGTGCCGTAGAGATGTGGCACTTTTGATACTAATTACATAGACTTTAGCTCATCTTTTCAAGCATTATAAGTCATTTCTTCTGTAGTTTTGGTGTTTTGAAAGAAACCAGACTTGAAGAGCCAAGAACATGAAAAAGATGACCAAAACCCATGGAATGTTAGAAATGCGGAAGGTATGCGACCGCAAAAGTGATCCGCGGGCTGCGGACACATCGCAGAATGAAGCAGATTATCCTAGTTTCTAAGATTCAAATCTGCGGTCCATTATGCGATCGCAAACTCTTATGTAGACCGCATAATGATCGCACAAAAGCAAAAGGAGTTCCAGTGAAGATCATTTTGCAATACATTATGCGATCGAAAAACCAATATGCGGACCGCATAACCAATATGCGATGGAAAACTGGAAAACTTTGTGATCAATTCTGCAGTGAAAAATGAAGATGTGCGGATCGCGAAAGCTTTCTGCAACCCATTCTGCGGTTGTAGACTTGATTTGCAGGGGTATTTTTGTCACTTTTTGACCATGATTTTTAGACTATTATAAATAGAATGATTAGGGTTTTTGTGGACCATCTTGTCTGAAAAAGAGGCTACACTTGAAGCATTGAATACACCATTATTTTGGAAGCTTTCAGGAGAGAATCCAAGACTTTATTCTCTTTGTAAGCTTTATGACTTTATTTATTACTTTGCTCTTGGATTCTAGTATGAGTAGCTAACTTTAAATACTAAGGTTGTGGACCCTAAATGGGTGTAATGTTAATGGGTGTTCACCATTGAATATATATATAATTGTTGGTTGATTTCTATTCATTTCTCATGCTTCATTTATGGTTGATGGTTGCAAATATTGACTAGTGCCTTTGTACTCTATCTTTACTTGGAAAAGTGGGTTAGGGTTTTGTAGAATTGAATAGCAATAACCCAAGGCTTTAAACCTTGTTTGATAGAATCACATAGGGATAAGCGGGTTCTACTTGGCATAAATTAGTTTCTCTAATTGTAACTCTTTTATATTTGGAAAAATCATAAAGAGGAAATACTACCTAGTTATTGGAAAATATTGGGTAGTCCTTTAGGAACTATTTGCAAATCAAAGAACCTTCCATTAGAAATATATCATATTAACACCGATAGCATTACATTACATTGATGGGGACAGTACCGTGGTTCCTTAATTAAATTAATCAAATTCTCTTAACAAAGTAGCTTTACCTGACAATTCACAATTACAAAACATGGAATAGAATTACAGCTTAAGTCAAGTTTCACACTATCCAAGTAAGCTTTTCAGACCAATTCCTTGTCGGATTCAAACCCAGCCTAGTTGGGTTATTATATTTGATATCGACTGCCTTACACCATTCATTTAGGTGTAATTTGAGCGTATCAAATTTGGTGCCGTTGCTGGGGAATACAGTTTTGAAATTACTAACTAGTGTGTGATTTACTTTACATCTTCTTCTATTCCATCACACTTTTCTTGCTTTGCTTGGTGTCATTAGGTAAACTTGGGCGAGCCAGAAGAAAAGAATGTGTTTGCGGATATAGATGAGTATATTGAGGATAAAAATGTCATTGTCCCTCCAAGGGTTGATGCTGCCACATTCAAAGTGGAACGCAGTCTAATCCTAATGCTTTAGGTAGAGGGATTCTTCCGAAATTCCACCGATGATGATCCGACACAACATATTAGAAATTCTTTGGGTGTGTGTGCAATGCACAAGCAGAATCATGTTTCAGATGATTCCTAAGGTTGAGGGTGTTCAAGTACTCTCTAACTGGAGAGGCAAGACAGTGGATCCAAAATCTACCTCCTAATTCCATCCATACTTGGCCCAAACTTGTCCGAGCTTTCCTAGCAAAATGGTTTCCACAAAGCAAGAAGTCCAAGCTCCAAGATAAAATTTTCTTCTTCAAGCAATTACCGGGGGAGAATCTACATGAAGTATGGGATAGATTCAAGCTATATTTAATGAGGTAGCCGAATCATGGCTTTCCGGATAATATTTTATTGGAGAAGTTTGACATGGGCTTGTATCTTATGAATCAATCCATAGCCAAAAATGCAGCTTATGGATCCTTTATGGATAAAACATTTGCAAGGGTGACACAAATCCTTGACAAGATGGCAGAACATAACCAAGCTTGGCACTTGGAAGACACCACGGTTGGAATTGCATATGATACTCCTTCCTTGACCAACATGATTAAGGAGAACCAAGACAGAGATCAAGTAATTTCCAGGCTTGCCACCAATATCAATGTGTTGACGAAAATGTTCACTGAAAGACAAACAAAAAAGGTTAATGTTGTGGAAGATATGCAACCCATGTCAAATGAGGAATACGAAGAAGCAAATTATGTCAAAAATCCTCAAGGAGGATATCAAAGACAACCCTACAAAGGTTCAGGACAACAACACCAACGGAGGTCTAACCCGCAAGGGCAAGGCAACCAACAGTAGCAAAATGACCAAGGTAGTTCAAATCAAGGAAATTGGAGTAACGACAACAACTTTTCAAATCGGATGTTCCACCAAAGGCGCAATATTCTTACTCTCCACATTAGAAGGAAAGTTCTTCAAGTGAGTCCAAGTTAGAAAACATGCTTGAAAGAGTATTTCAAAATCAAGAGAGATCTGACACTTCAATGAAGAATGTGACCAAGCTTGTGAGTTCCCACGCCGCATCTATTAAAAATTTGGAGATGCAAATGAGGGATCTTTAAAGAGATCAAAATCCGAAGCAAAAAGGCACACTCCCAAGTGATACAATTGCAAACCCAAAAGGTTGTGGGAGTGGTCCAACTTCTCACTAAATGGAAATCACAACTCGAAGTGAGAAACTACTTCAAGGAGAGAATGAAAAAGTGGTTGAAGTGGAAGATTCTGAACAAGAAGTCGAGGCACAAGTTGAGGTGCAAATTGCTGTTGAAGTTGAAAGACTCCCGAAGAAGGTGAGAACTCGAGAAGTGAACCATAAAAAGGTTAAGGAAAAGGTAATAGAGGCACCAAAAACTCTAGCACCAATTCCTAGACCTCCTCCTCCTTTCCCTCAAAGACTTTCTAGAAAGGTTGATGATACCAAACTCGAGAAGTTCTATGACATCCTAAAGCAATTATCGCTGAACATTCCATTTGTGGAAGCATTTCAAGAGATGCCGGGTTTTGCTAAGGACTTGATCACTAAAAAGAAAACCACCAAGAATGAAGTGGTGAATGTGACTCACCGGGTTAGTTCCATCATTGCAACAACCGTTGTCCAAAAGAAAGTGGACCCGAGAGCCTTCACTAGTCCATGCACTATTGGATTGCACAATTTTGCACGAGCCTTTTGTGATAATGGGGCTAGCATCAACTTAATGCCCCTTGCTATTTACAAGCAAGAGAGATTAGTACGCCTAGGCCTACAAGTATGAGGTTGCAAATGGCCGACCTTTCAATAAAGCGACCGGTGGGAATAGTTGATGATGTGCTTGTGAAAGTGGGAAAGTCTCTCCTCCCTGCCTACTTTGTTATTCTCGATTGTGTTGTTAATAAAGAGATCCCTATCATTTTGGGGAGACCATTCCTTGCTACCGGGAGGGCACTCATGGACTCGGAACAAAATGAGATCAATTCCGAGTTCATGACGAAGAAGTCACCTTTCAAGCAAGTATAGGTATGAAATTGCCACATGCATACAAAAGTATCTCAGTCATTGATGTTATTGATGAGGTAGAGGATGCAGTTGAGGTAAAGATGGAAGAGGAATGCCTTGGTGAGGCATTGGCAGCTATTTTGGTGAATTTTTATGGTGAGGGCATGGAAGGGTACGTGGAATCGGTGAATGCATTGGAAGGGATTGGGTCCTACACTTATGCTCCAAAGAAGCTTTCCCTTGAGTTAGAGAATAGAGTCACTCCTCCCGCTAAGCCTTCAATTATCGAGCCGCCACAACTTGAGCTCAAGCCACTTCCGTCGCACTTAAGTTATAAATTTCTTGGCTCTAATGAAACTCTACGTGTAATTATTTCTTCTTTATTGGATGATGTGCAGGTTGAACACTTATTGAATACCTTGAGGGAGCACAGACACGCCATTGGTTGGACTATAGCGGATATCCGAGGGATTCCCCCCAGAATTTGTGAGCATAAGATATAATTGGAGCAAGATAACAAACCTAGCGTGGAGCATCAAAGAAGGTTAAATCCTTCCATGCAAGAGGTGGTGAAGAAAAAAATCATAAAATGGCTGGATGTCAGGATTGTCTATCCTATTCCCGGTAGTCCTTGGGTGAGTCTGGTGCAATGTGTTCCAAAGAAAGGAGGCATGACCGTGATTCAAAATGACAAAAATGAACTCATTGCAATGAGGACGGTGACCGGGTGGAGAGTCTGCATGGACTATCGAAAGCTCAATAGTGCTACTTGCAAGGACCATTTCCCTGTGCCTTTTATTGATCAAATGCTTGTGGCTAGCAGGAAGGTCATTTTATTGCATCTTAGATGGTTATTCCGGCGAAAACCAAATCAACATCACCTTAGAGGACCAAGTGAAGACGATATTCACATGTCCGTATGGGACCTTTACCTTTATCCGGATGCCATTTGTGCTATGCAATGCCCCAGCTACTTTTCAATGATGCATGATGTCAATCTTCTCAGACATGGTGGAGGACTTCTTAGAGGTATTCATGGATGACTTCTATGTAGTCGGTGATTCCTTTGAGCATTGTCTTGCCAACCTTAGGCAAGTCCTCAAAAGATATGAGGAAGCAAACCTTGTACTCAATTGGGAAAAATGTCACTTCATGGTGGACGAGGGTATTGTTCTTGGCCCCAAAATTTCCAAGCGAGGCATAGAGGTTGATCCGGAAAAGATGGAGATCATTTCCATGCTTCCTCCTCCTACTTTGGTAAAGGGTGTTCAGAGCTTTTTGGGGCATGCCGGTTTTTACAGGCGATTTATCAAGGACTTCTCAAAAATTGCACGTCCCATGTGCAAGCTCCTTGAAAAGGATGCTGAGTTTGAGTTCGATGAGAAGTGCCTCAAAGCTTTTAAGGAATTGAAAGCAAGGCTCACCACGACACCTATTATTGTCACACACGATTGGTCTCTTCCATTTGAACTCATGTATGACGCTAGTGGTGTAGCTATTGGAGCAGTACTTGGTCAACAGCATAATAAGATTCTTCATCCTGTCTACTATGCAAGCAAAACACTCAATGGCGCACAAATGAATTACACTGTAACTGAGCAAGAACTTCTTGCTATTGTCTATGCTTTTGAAAAATTCTGGGCCTATTTGTTGGGATCCAAAGTGATAGTCTACACCGATCATTATGTCCGCTGCTACCTTATGGCGAAGAAGGATGCTAAACCAAGATTGATTAGGTGGGTTGTTTTGTTACAAGAGTTTGACTTTGAAGTCAAAGATCGGAAGGTAACAGAGAATCAAGTTGCGGATCACTTATCTAGGCTTGAAGAGGCAGGGAGACCAAAAGAATATCTTGAAATTAATGATGCCTTCCCAGATGAACACTTGTTGGCAATATCTAGCACCTCCACTCCGTGGTATGCCAACATCGCTAACTTCATGGTTAGTGACCTTATCCCCGACGGATTGGAAGCTTATCGAAAGAAAAGGTTCTTGCGGGAGTGTAGGCAATACTATTGGGAGGAACCTTTTTTGTTCAAGATTTGCGCCGACAACATCATTCGGCGTTGTGTTCCGGAAGATGAGGTAATTCAAATTCTCAAAGCATATCATGACTCCACAGTTTGGGGTCACCACGGTGAAAATCGCACTGTGGCAAAAGTGCTTGAATGTGGCTATTATTGGCCATCGATCTACCAAGATGCAAACCAAATGGTCAAGGGATGTGATTAATGTCAAAGACAAGGGTCAATTTCTAGAAGGCATGAGATGCCTTTGAACTTTGTGATGGAGGTCGAGATCTTTGATGTGTGGGGCATAGATTTCATGGGTCCCTTAGTAAGCTCTTATGGCATGACATATATCTTGGTGGCAGTAGATTATGTCTCCAAGTGGGTCGAGGCAATTGCCTTGCTGAACAATAAGGCAAGGAGCGTAACCACCTTCTTGAAGAAGAACATATTTACTCAGTTTGGAACCCCAAGGACCATCCTTAATGATGGTGGGTCGCACTTTTACAACAAAGCTTTTGCTGGGTTGCTCGAAAAATATGGAGTTAAGCACTAGGTGGCCACCCCTTACCATCCTCAGTCGAGCAGTCAAGTGGAAGTCTCCAACCTGGAGATCAAAGATATTCTAGCAAAAATTGTTAATGCAAACAGGACTGACTGGTCAAAGAAGCTAGATGATGCATTGTGGGCTTATCGAACAACATTTAAGACACCTATTGGCACCTCACCTTACCGCTTGGTTTTTGGTAAGGCTTGTCACTTGCCAGTGGAGCTTAAACACAAAGCCATGTGGGAATTGAAAATTTTAAATCTCGACGGGGCCGAAGCTGCTAATCTATGAATGACACAACTTAACGAGATGGAAGAGTTCCATTTTCATACCTATGAGAATGCAGCCATGTATAAAGAAAGAGTGAAGTCTGTTCATGACAAGATGATTTTGAAGCGGCAATTCAAAGCCGGTGACTTGGTCTTACTCTTCAACTCAAGATTGAAGTTCTTTCACGGCAAACTCAAATCCAAATGGTCTGGCCCGTTCAAATTTGTGAATGTGTTTTCCTATGGCACTATTGAATTAGAATCCGAGGACGGGACTCGAACTTTCAAAGTAAATGGCCAAAGGGTCAAGCATTACCTCAGAACCATTGGAGAAACACAACTGGTAGAATAATTTGCACTCAAGGATGGTCCTAAACCAATCCCCACCACTGATTAACCAAAATAGGGGCAACATCGACATGCTGCGACATTAAATCAAGCGCTTCTTGGGAGGCCCTTGTGTTGGTAACATTTTTTTTGTTAGATGTTAATTTAGGTAGGTTTATTTGTAAGTATGGACAGTTCAACATGTGTGTTAGAATGCAGGTTACCCAAAATACAAATAAATAGGATGCAAAGGCAGAGGAAAATGAAGGAAAGCAAGCTAGGCTTCAGTTGTTGTTCTGGGGAAACATATGCGGCCGCATAAATGGTATGCGGATGCATAATGGCCATAGACACAAGCAGATCACCAGTCAAATGGGGCCTTAAAAATGCAGAGAAAAATCAATGTTTCTGTCCCTCAGAATCATTCTGCAACCGCAGAATCGATCGCACATTTGTAGTAGACCACCCAGGTACTAATCTATCGCAAAACACAGATGTGACCGGATAATGTGTTATCCGATGTCATTTGACCATAGAAACCACAGGTATTAAACCCTAGTTCTATCTCTCTCTTATTTCCATCTTTATCCTCTAATTTCACGCACCCAGACACGAAAACAAAAATATAAGAGAAAGAAACACAGAGAAAACAAAAAAAAAAAAAAAAAAAAAAAAAAAAAAAAAAAAAAGAGAAAGGCTCACCTAGATCGTCTAGCTCGCGATTCACACCAACTTGGCTTGCTCGAACTTCTGCAATCTAGTATATAAATCTCCAACGTCTGTCTTGCTCAGTTAATGTAAAGAGTGAAGTGTGCTTTCATTTCCCTTCTTTTTCTTTTTCCCCTCTCATCCATGTTACCCTCTTCTCTCTACCCAACTTCTTGTCTCTTGTAATGGGAATCGACTCCAGGGGGGAGGGGGGGAGATGTGTTGTGGGTCAATTGAAATTTGGGGGTTAAAATTAGGGAGTCTAAATAAAGTAAAGGGGTTGGAAATATGTGACAATTTGCCTTAGATATTGTTAGGCTGAGCATGAAATCGGCCTGATGTTGAGTGTGTGTGATGCTCTCTCACTACTTGAGCATTTGGTGAGTGTGCATAAAGGTTGCATGTGAGTGCATATTTTGGGTAGAGACGACGATCTTTGCGGTCCACATAACTATTTTGCGGCCTACAGAGTCATCGCATTCTGTATCCTGCGACCACATAACAGCCCGCAGAACATTTTGTGCCTCTCATTTCTATGCCATATATTACACATTCCCTACCTTGTACTAACTCCTCGTTCATTGGCAAGAATGGCACCAAAGAAATCCTTAGCATCCGAAACACCCACCACTCAAGGAAAGAGAAGGGCTACAGCTATAAACTCACAATCACAACAATCCCAACCAAAACGGCATGGCACATCCAGAAATTCATTCGAGCCTACCTCCCAGTCTGAAGAGGAGGAGGCACACCTTGACCTTATGCCACCAATTGACCTCCAGGTTGAAGCACGCAGAAAGAGTGGTGAGGAGCTCAGGTTTAGGATTACTGGCTCTTGGACTCCATACAGAGATGGTTTGGCAAAAAGAAAGATCCTCGAAGAAAAGCAGCTAAGTTTGAACGGTCTTAAAGAACACTATCCCCATGTTCTAAAAAACATGAAAAAGAGGGAATGGGAGTTTTTCACTAAGGTTCGGGGAGAGTACAACGAGACGCTTGTTAGAGAATTTATGCTGCATATGCTACATCCAGGAACTCAGAACAAAAGAGAAATCGTAGATTCTTGAACTCTGTCGTAGTCAGAGGAGTTGAAATACTCTGTGATCCCTAATCAATCAATGATGTTTATTTCGAAGAATGAGAGTCAGGCATGGTAGAATATGAGGCAAAGATTGCAAATAAGGAATCTTAGCGTGCTTGGATAGCCTCGGTCATAGCCAAAGGAACTCCACCCTGGATTGCACCACGCCAGAAGATTCACAAGAGGGATTTCACCCAAGAAGGCCGTATTGGCTAAGTTTTGTCTGTTCTCGTATACTGCCTACGAGAAATAAGACCGACATCAATATTGAGAAGGCGATCCTCATTGCTTGCATCATGTCAGGTATCAAGATTGATGTGGGAGAGCTTATATTCCCTGAAATTGGGATCCGGGCAAACCAGATTGAAGCCTCGCTCCCTTTTCCATGCTTAATCCATGTCTTGTGTACAGACGCGGCAGTTCCTCCATTCCCCAAACATGACCGCATAGAAAAAGCTATTCAGGATATTGACATCACTCGGCACAATGATGCTGCAGATAAAGTGGTCGAAGATCCACAAGAGCAATCACTCACTCTTCCTCCGACCTCTTCCGCCTCAGCAGCACTTGCTGCCTCCTCTGTACCAGACACCTCTTCCGCATCGGCTACCTCCACATCCACTCCCAGATCAACCACTGCGACACCACCTGTCTCACTTCCTGCACCTTCCAAGCTTGGTCTACTGGAACAACATGCAAATGCCAAAGTAGACAAATTGACAAAGAAATTCCATCGCTCATCCAGCAAGCATTGGCCCCGCTCCAAACCTCAGTAAGTGATCTTCAGAAGAAACATCTATCATATGTGGATTGACTCAAGCACTTTGAAGCTCGCCTTGAAAAGGTTGAGGGAGGTGAAGCTGGGGACATGCCTCAACTCAAAAGGATGTAGCTGAGCTCAAGTCAGAGCTGCATAAGATGCAGACACTAGAGTTTGATTTGACTACCCTTCTTCCAGTGGAAGTGGACCAGGGCACTGGCACCGCCCATGTACCAAGCTTCGATCTGGATTTCTCAAACCTCCTGTCAGCTGAGGAGGCACATCGTACTAACATCTCTAAGCTCCAGGTTCTGTTGCACACACAGATGATCATTCAGATGCGGAATCTGAAGAGTCTCGTGAGGAAACTGATGAGGAGGAGATACTTGGGGAGGGTGATGATCAGAGGGACAACAGAGGCAAATAGGTTGTCATTTCTACAGATGCATTGGGTGAGGAGGAGGTGGATGTGCAGATAGCTATTGCACACTCCCTTGCAGATATGGTTACCAGGGCTACTACTACAATCACACAGCCATCATCTGGTGAGGCCAGCAGCTCCCAGGTCCAAGACCCAACTCTGCAACTAGCCGAGATCCTACTTTGGTCTCTGACACCACTGTCCAGTCAAAGGCTCCACCCACTTCCTCCACAGTGTTAGCTCCCGGATCCATAGCCGCCTCAAATATTCCAACCCCTCCAAGTGCCTAGTGCGCCCCAAGAAACCCCTAAACTTTACTCTTACTTTCTCAATGCATTTGGGACAACTCATGCTCTTAGGTTGGGGGTGGGGTAGTCAACTTTTGCAACTTGTATATAAACTCTTAGCCTTAATAATGCAGATTTGTATATAATAATGAATTCCCCTTGGGTTTTCTTTATTGGGTTCTTTTCCAAGGGTGTAACAGTAGAACCATGGTCGTAGCATAAAACGTTTTGACTTGGTTGGTGCTTTTGTTCTAGATTCAAGCATGTGATAAGTTTTTGTGGAATAAATTGCACCCTTCAAATTTTAGTAAATAAACAGTCAGTCCTTCTTGTGAAATCGAGGCTTGCTCTTTGACTTTTTGCTTACTTAGAATCTCAAATACCATGTGATGAAGAAGTGAATGGCCTTGTATTCACTTGAGGGCTAAAATTGTGCCGATTCAAGCAGTTCATGTGTCGTGAGTGGTGATAATTTGTGTAAATAATGCATGTGCTCAACTGTAATGTCTAAAACTTGCCCGGTTGGTTCCTCAATGCAAATCTCAGGTTCATGATTGGGTGTCAAAATGATCTTAGGCTCTCATTGTAGTTGCTAACTAGTTTTGACCAAATTGACCTCCCTGGTGCATTTATCATCCTAGTTATCCCCCGTTGAGCCTTTAAACTTTTATTTGGCTACTATATTACAAACCTTTACCCTTTTGTGAAATAATTCCCTCTTTTGAATCAGTCCCTCCTTGAATGTAGAAATTGATGCTAAAAGCCTAAGTTGGTGGTGTTAGTATTAATTAGGAATCCTAGTTATCCCCCATTGATCCTTTAACCTTTTATTTGGCTACTATATTACGAACCTTTACCCTTTTGTGAAATAATTCCCTCTTTTGAATCCGTCCCTCCTTGAATTTTGAGAATGAGGCTAAAATTCTAAGTTGGGGGTGTTGGTATTAATTAGGAAATAGTGAAGATGTACATTGTGTGTAGCAGCATATACCTCAAAGTTGTTTATATGAAGGTACTCAAGCTCCAAAAGAAAAGAAAAACAAAATATTTGTTTATTTAAAAAAAAATATGGAGTCTTGTGAAAATTAGAGAGATACTTTGAGGTGGTTCTATGTTGGTAACTAGAGGTCAATAAGGGCTATGTGGTTCAAGAAGAAGCAAAGTGCAAAAAGAAAAAAATGTGTGTAGCGTTCAAGGAAGGTACAGTTACTATATTCCCAAATATTCATCCAACCGTCCTAAAGCCTACACTACAACCCTTAAAATATCTTTTTTGATCTACAACCAATTATTCCTGAGGTAGCAATGAGATAAAATAAGCGCAAGCATATGGACTAATACTTGTAGCACTTAGCCTTCTTTTTGAGTGCAAGAGTGTTTGATTGTATCCCCTGTACATATGTGTTGAGTTTGGGATTTTCTTTGATGTGAGCACACATGAATTGCAAGATTTAGCAAAAGTTAGGCTTCCTGAAGTAGGATACAGGTGCATATCTAGCTGTAGGTAGCACTCTGTCATTGCTCCTGAGGCTCGAAGTTTCCAAACTGATCATTCGAACTGTTAAGTGATCTTAGTCTTCAAAGAAGGGTGAATAAAAGAAGTTACATGCTTGCTAGCAAAAAGCCAGCACCATCCATAGTCACTGCTGCTTTGTGATCAGTCGGAAGTAGATTAGTATTTGGTAGGTTGACTTTTTAGTTGCTTGGGGGCAAGCAAGAGTCTAAGTTGGGGGTGTTGATGTGCCATAGAAATGCGCTTTTGATACTAATTACATAGACGTTAGCTCATCTTTTCAAGCATTATAAGTCATTTCTTATGTAGTTTTGGTGTTTTGTAGGAAACCAGACTTAAAGATCCAAGAACATGAAAATGACGACAAAAACCCATGGAAAGTGATAAATTCGACAGGTCTGCAACCGCAAAAGTGATGTGCGGGGCCGCAGACCCATCGCAGAATGAAGCAGATCATCTCTAAGAGTCAAGTCTGTGATTCATTGTGCGGTCTCATAGCTCTTATGCAGACCGCGTAATGATCACACAAAAGCAAAAGGAGTTCCAGTGAAGATGATTTTGCGGTACATTATGCGGTCGCGAAACCAATATGCGGACCACATAACCAAAATGCGATGGAAAAATGAAAAACTTTGTGATCAATTCTGCGGTGAAAAATGAAGATGTGCAGATGCGAAAGCTTTCTGCCACCTATTCTGCGGTTTCAAACTTGATCTGCAGGGGTATTTTTGTTACTTTTTTACCACTATTTTTAAACTATTATCAATAGAATGATTAGGGTTTTTGTGGACCATCTTTTCTGAAAAAGAGGCTACACTTAGAGCATTGAATACACCATTATTTTGGAAGCTTTTGGGAGAGAATCCAAGACTTTATTCCCTTTGTAAGCTTTATGAATTTATTTATTACTTTGTTCTTGCATTCTAGTTTGAGTAGCTAAAGTTAAATACTAAGGTTGTGGACCCTAAATGGGTGTAATCTTAATGGATGTTTACCATTGAATATATATATAATGGTTGGTTGATTTCTATTCGTTTCTCATGCTTCATTTATGGTTGATGATTGCAAACATTGACTAGTGCCTTTGTACTCAATCTTTACTTGGAAAAGTGGGTTAGGGTTTGGTAGAATTGAATAGCAAGAACCCAAGGCTTTAAACCTTGTTTAGTAGAATCGCTTACGGATAAGTAGGTTCTACTTGGCATAAATTAGTTGCTCTTAATTGTAACTCTTTTATATTTGGAAAAATCATAAAGAGGAAATACTACCTAGTTATTGGAAAATATGGGTAGTCATTTAGGAACTATTTGCAAATCAAAGAACCTTCTATTAGAAATATATCATATTAATAGCGATAGCATTTCATTACATTGATGGAGACGCAACCTTGGTTTCTTAATTAAATTAATAAAATTCTCTTAATAAAATAGCTTTACTTGAGAATTCACAGTTACAAAAGTCTTTTCAACTTAATGGAATAGAATTACGGCTTAAGTGAAGTTTCACACAACCCAAGTAAACTTTTCACACCTATTTCCTGTGGTATTCGACCCCAACCTAGTTGGGTTATTATATTTGACATTGACCGCCTTACACCATTCATTTAGGTGTAATTTGAGCGTATCAAATTGCCAAGAAGATACAACAATGCTGGACTTGAACCTGAGTTCCTCAAGAACCCAGCAGGCCCAAACAAAGGTACATGTTCAAAAAGAAAGAGAAGTTCATTAGATACACATTCTATATGTTCAACCATGTATGAAACACATAAGCAAAAGATTAACGCAAATAAAACAAACTATCAATAATCAAATACTATGAGAACTTATACTAATATGGTGGTTGTAAATGGTAAATAATTTACATTGAAAACCTTTCATTGTCATTAAACACTAAACCCAAGGAGAATAACAAGTGTCAATGAATTAAGGGCGAAGAAGAGAGTTCCACTCGAGGTTGATGCCCCCTTTGAATCCCCGCCACTTCAAAGTTCCCAAGGGTCTCAAGGCCTAAGGCAATGCTTGTGACAGGGAGAGCAGCCCAATCTAGAGATAAACTCTACTCCCAAATACTCTTAACCACTGATGAATCATTTTTCTCCATAGGTTTAAGTGCCAATGAGCCTCTTTCAATGTAAACAAACTACCATGATACCCCTATCATAGAAGTATACTTTCTCTTGGCAGAATAACATAAGGACACAGAAAACAATTTTATTTTTTATAACTACATTTCCATTATTAAATGAAACAGACATTAACCAGTTTGAAGGACAGATTCCGAACACACTTAGAGATAGGAATACTATGATGTTACTGCCAAAAGAACCGAACACTTGAGATACCTTCTAAAAGAGCACACAGTTCAGAGAT
The DNA here is from genome assembly GCA_002018475.1 of Nicotiana obtusifolia. Taxonomy (NCBI): domain Eukaryota; kingdom Viridiplantae; phylum Streptophyta; class Magnoliopsida; order Solanales; family Solanaceae; genus Nicotiana; species Nicotiana obtusifolia. The sequence continues at coordinate 117,687 of MCJB01049386.1, forward strand.
GCAGCAATACGAATGCATCTGTCTAAGCAGACTAATCACGGATTGGTTAGATTAGGTCTTACTACTAGCACATACATAGGTTAACAATATGGCTTGGAACTCTTTGAAAGCATCAATAAACATTCAGACAAATAATCATAGTTAGCAAACTCCACAAGTGTTATTAAAGATACTAGAATATTATCTGAACTCTTAGCATGACTACAAGTTTACATATTCAAACATGGAATTCCTAAAGGTGCTCAACAGGATCACATTCTCATAATAGTATTAACCTTAAGCAAACCATTATGCTCAAGAAGTAGCAACAAAGAGATTCTCATAGGGTTTACAGACCAGATTCAGTTCAGATTAGCATGAAGGAAAGGACTGAGTGCAATTTCAAAATAATGTACAGGAATATAAAATCATGAAGACAAACAATGGTACAACATTTTAATCAAATATACATAGATATTTCAAATGAGGTTATGATCATACAAAGACAGAGTAAGTTTCACCTATTATGAGACCAAGTCAGCAATGTCATAAAGGGGATTAAAAACAAGGAAAGTATTATGCCAAGCAAGTTTAACTCAGTTATACAGACTGAGATTTGCATCTAAACATAAGGCAGTTATACTCAGCTTGAAACAACTATCATTTAACTATAACAAACATAGCTATAACCTATTTTTATGAAAAAAGATAACTTGATCATAACAGAATATATGCAGAAGGATTGCTGATGTTTATAAAGGTTCACCTTAATGAGACCGTTTCATGTAGAGAGACCTAGAGATGCAACCAATAGTTAAACTCAAACATAAGACAATCATAGTAATGATTCAGATGCTGCTCTTAGAGTTAACAAACACATATATAGGGAAAGAGAGCCTTTAGACACTTAAACTTCTCATGCTTCGGTTAAATGGTGAAGGATTAGACTATGAACTTTCAGGTTTCTCCTAATTAGAATTATCAAACAACAATCTCGACTATAGAACAACAGAATGCAGGAGATAGTGTGCTAGAGACATTGATCACAACAGAATCATTAAAAGAAAATATGAAGTCTAGGAAAACATGAGAAGTCATTAAGGTACATTCAGGAAACATTAATCATGTAGGCTATTTGAATTCGGAATGAAAGTCATTAAGATCACATAGCAACTCGATCAACACTAATTAAAGATGTTTAGAGGTATGGCAAATGACCAAAAAATTAACGACACACTATCATGAACTGGAAATAACATCTACATACTAATGACAAACATCACAAACGAACACAATCAATAAAAAGATAACAGCATGTTCGTGATACTTGAATAAACAATCAAAAGAGAAAAGTTGGAGGTGTACTGAACTTCTCTAGGATAGTAGACCAAACATAGATTTCTTTCTGATTGCTTAGGACCAAAGCTTCAAGCTTGAGCAGTGAAAGCACTCAGAAACAAAGAGAGAAAACCAGAAATCGGTAAAGAAACCTAAATATCTATGAAATCTAGTGTTGCTTTTGTGTTTGTGTTAGGTCTGATCTGGTATTTTTGGTGAGAGCATTGAAGGATCCTTTTATAGTGGTATTCAATGCTCTAGGTTTCAACAAAATTCAAAATGATAGTAGAAGATGATGATGAGCGGATGATGATAGCAGATAGGGTAAGATCAAAGTAAAATCAGAGTGAATCTAAGGGAAAAATGAATGAGACTCTCACCTGAGTGCACGACAGTCGTTACAAGTGAAGAATCCATCGGATAAAGACCGATGGTCTAGAGGTAATTGCATTTGACTTCTGGTTCAGAATAATCATCATGAGGAGCTCATGCATGCTCTAATTTGGTTGCAGCATAAGGAAATCTGAGGACTTGATTTTCATCTTTGTGTTTGGGTCAGAAGACTCGAGATTTTGAATCTCTATGACGAAACGGGAAAGCGACGTCGAGAATCACAAATAGCGAAGCATAAGGAATGATTCTCAGTCAAGATTTGTGACCTTGCACAAATTTGTGCAAGGTCGAGAGAGTTTAGAGAGGAAAAGGAAAGAGAGGCAGCAGAGTCAATAGGAAATGATTCTAGGGTTTGAGAGATTAGGGAGGGGGTGTTGTCTCTAGGTTAAACATAGGAGATCAAATGTGGGCCTTTGATCTTTGAGATCAACGGTCTTGATAATTTGAGTCTAAACGTGTTTTATGGAAGAAATTTGAGGGCTGTTAGATTCCTTGGTTTCAACGGCCAAAATTAAGCTTGCTGGGGTTATTAAAATTAAAAGGGAAATGGAGACAAATTCAGAGCTGTTGATATGTGGAATGGACGGCTCGGATCAGTTGTTTTTATTTTGTGAGGGGATGGGAAAGGCGGCGTAGCATGCTGTGATTGGCTCAATCGTGATGGCATGGATTGCCAAATTGGAAAGAGAGAGATTATTTGGACTGGGTATTTTCGGATTGGGCTTGGGTGTTGGGCTAGAGATGATTTAAAGAATGGCCAATTGATCTTTAATAGATATATGCGATTACAGCCTTTAGCCTCTTTTGATCCTTTTTATAATTAAATTAAATAAGCTTAATAATTTTTAATAAAATATATTAAAATTATAATTATTATATACATTGCTAACTATTATAACTAATTATTTATAAATACTTCATTTTAGCATTAATTCCAAATTATTAACATAGTAGTGTAATTAACTAGACATTAAGGAGTAATTTTCAGATTAATTATAAGGCCTATGTGATGCATAGAAAAGTTATTTTAATAATCTTAAAATAATAAGTATATTTATAATTACATAATATTAATGCTAGGTGACTAATTTCGAAACTAATAATTAAGTAATTTGTAGAAATAGGTGTTTATTAATAGAAAATACTTTCAAAATATTTATTGTAAATTATTAAATATAAGTTAAATAATTTTAAAAGGGAGGGTCAAAATTGACCGTCAACATCGGCCCACGATGATTTTTGGAATTCTTCAAAGAATGAAGCTTTATGAATTGGGATCGCTTCCTATGACATTGTTTGACGTCCTTGGATGATGCTTGGTTTGGATTTGCGTGATTGGAGGGCTAGAGCGTGGTTTTGATGCGATTTGTGGTTGAAGCTAGCCCAGAAAGAGGTAAGTCTCTTGGCTAACCTTGTTAAGAAGGAAACCCCTAGGATTTGACTTGTTTGTCATGTGTTTAAGGTATAGGAGGTGGTGTATATGCGTAGTGGCAAGTGTATATGTATTTACCGAGTTTATATCATGACCGGGTAGAATTTGAATATTTTATGCCTTGTTTTAACTATGTACTCATTTGATTCATGATTTATTTGACTTATGTGACTACGTTTTCTCTCTTATTCATGCTAGAAATCATGCCTAGGTTTATGATTAATTACGAGGTATGGGAACTTACCTTTGATATGTTGAATGATTTAAATATCACGTAGTCACATAGAGATTACATGAGCACATATCTATATGATTTTTATCAATTCCTTGTGCACCTTTTATCTGTAATTATTGAGCATATGATTACATGTTGAATATAAATATTTCATTTGGATTGAGAATTTTGGCATGAAAGGTAAAGCATGCGGATAAGATATAATTATGGCACACAGGACATGATGATCAGATATTGATTTATAAGGGATGCTCTTATGCCCCTCTTTGCGCTTTGATTTGGATCTGTCCCTGCGTAGTTAGGTAATAACCCATGTTACTTTGGGCCTTGTGAGCGTGGTCGGTACATGGATTTTGTATCGAGTCGATACATGAATTTTGTATCAGATTGTTGTGATACAAGGATTTTGTACGGGATACATGGATCTCGGGGTACATGGATCTTGTACTGCTTTGAGCGTGCATTCATATTCTTGATTCATTTAGAAGCATACTTTTAAATACTAATTGTATCATGACATGTATACATGCTAGTTGGAGCCTCGACTATGCTGATTGAAGCATGCCAGCTTCATTTGCCATACTTGAGCAGCACTATGATTAACTCTTGCGTTGGAAAAGCATGCTTTAGGAATTTGGACTGTTTTATATCTTGATACATGTTGATCACGAGGATATTTACCGTTCCAGCTCCAGGCTTGTTATTATTCTATGTTGTAACAATTCGGATTCATACAGCCTCGCCACTACTTCTTCGAGGTTAGACTTGATACTTAATGGGTACCGATTGTGGTGTACTCATACTATGCTTTTGCACATGTTTGTTCAATTTTCGAGACTGGTATTGCGGTACCTTTGAGCTGTGTAGGAGTGTGTTGTTTGAGACTTCGTGGTGAGAAGCTATATTGTTTCAATCCACATCATATGGAGTTCCAATCCTTATGTATCTCCTGTCTATTTTTCTTTCTCACAAGTAGTTGTGATCTTGCATTCAGACTTGTACTTATTTAGAGTTGCTCGAGTACTTGTGTCACCTAGTTATTGGGGGTTGTACTAATTTAGTCATGATTAGACCATGCTACACTTATATCACATATTTTACTGCTTGAGAATATTCTTGTTTTTATTATGATATCACTCTTTTAATCAAAGGGAACTGGACAATATTCTATTGATTGTGAGTTGGCTTATTTATCAAGTACAAGCAGACCATCGCAATTGCAAGGTCTGTAGCACTAGCAAAATCTAAACCTTCCAAAACCAATCTGAAACTCACTCGAGCCCCTCAGGCCCCACACGAAACATCAACACTAATATATGAACCTCATATGAATTCGCTCGTAAGCTCAAAACATCAAAACAACATCCATCACCAAGAATCAAACACCAAAACATATCATGCAAGCCTTTAAGTTCAAGAACTTAAACTATTCACAACCAAACCTCTGTTTCATATCAAACCAGCTCTGTATTAGATCAACCTTGCACACAAGTTCCAAATGATAAAACAGACCTATTCCAAGTCCCAAAATAACAATCCGAACCTGATAGCCTCAAAGTCAACTCATGGTCAAACTTATAAAATATTTAAACCTTCAAATTGCCAACTCTTGGCCTAAGTCAAAAATCACCATATAAACCCACTGGAATCCCCAAAAAGCTAATTTGAGGTCGTTTACACAAAATTCAAACCTTGGTAAACTCTTACAACTTAAGCTTCCAACAATAGAACTAAGTGTTCCAATTCACTCCAAAACCTTCCCGGAATCAAATCAACCATCCCCACAAGTCATAAACAATAACTAATCATACAAGTGTCATCAGATGGGGGAAATAAGGCTCAAATATACAAAACGACCGGCCGTGGAATCCAAATCCTACTGAACAATTTCATTCCAAATGATAATAATTGGCAAGGAGATGGGGAACCACGAAGTACACTTAAACAGAAGGCAGGATGTGTTATTGAGCTTGATAATTTCTCAACCACGAGAGAAAATATAGCAAAGTTAGCAAATCAGATGAATAATATGACAAGGCAACAAGTGCAACAGATGCAACATATGCAACAGATGTCCACTTGCTGCGAATTATGTGGTGAAGGTCACATGGTGACATATGTCCCTCGAATCGTGAATCCATCTATTATGTGGGGAACAAGCTAGGGGTCTGATAAATCAGAATGCACAATATAGGAACACATACAAACCAAATTGAAAGAATCACCCTAACTTCTCTTGGGGTGGAAATCAAACGCCTCAGAGTCAATGTAGATCCAGAGGAAATTACAACCAACCTTAGAAGCCACCCCAGCAAGTAGAGGAGAGTACGAATGACCTGTTGAAGAAGTTGTTGCTTGAATATCAACAACTCAGGACCAATTTTAGAAATCTTTAGATACCAGGCCCGCAGGCACTCTTCTAAGTGATGCAGAGAAGAATCCTCAAGTTAATGCAGTTACACTGAGAAACGGAAGGGAATTGGCAGAGGTGCCAAAGAAGAGAAAAGATAAGCCTATACCTAATGGGGAGTTGATTCCTAAAGCAAAAAACGAGTCAAAGAAAGATGATGCAAGTTCAGAGCTAGTGGTTATTGCAAGGCCACCGCCGCCTCTCCTCAAAGGTTGAAGAAAAAGAATGATGATCGCATGCTCAACAAATTTCTCTCTATGTTGAGCTAGGTGAAATTGAATATTCCATTGATTAATGTACTTCATGAAATTCCAATATATGCTAAGCATATCAAAGATATAGTGAATCATAAGAGAAGGTTGGCTGAATTCGAGACAGTCGCACTCACTGAAGACTGCACTTCAAGAGTCCAAAACAAGCTTCCTCAAAAGCTTAAGGATCCTAGCAGCTTCACCATCCCTGTGCAGATTGGTAATATTAATGTAGTTTGTGCTTTGTGTGATTTGAGGGCGAGCATAAATCTGATGTCCTTGTCCTTGTTCAAGCAATTGGGCCTGGGAGCTCCAAGACCCACAACTATGATGTTGCAATTAGCTGATAAATCCATTGCTTATCCTAAAGGAGGATGGAAGATGTATTTCTACAAATTGGGAAATTCATCTTCCCAGCTGATTTTATTATCCTAGATTATGGGGCTGATGAACAAGTTTTAATCATATTGGGACGACCTCTCTTGGCTACAGGTGATGCAAATATTAAAGTGAGAGGAAAAAAATAATTATGAGAGTGGACAATAAGGAAGCAATTTTCGTCTACAAAGCGATTCAACTCCCACGCCATTGTGATGATCTTTTTATGATATCTGTTATTGAGGCAGATGAGCAACTTATGGATTCGAGTGTATATCTAGACAATTCTCTGAAAAAAGTACACATGTTGTTCGATGGCTTGGAGATTGATGAGGAAACTGAGGAGGTTTTGCATATTCTAGATGCGTCGTGTCTATACATGCAGGGATTAATCCCCTTTGAGTCCCTAAATAGGCCAAGTGGGCCACCACTCAAGTCGTTGATTGAGGAGGCTCCAAAATTGGAACTTAAGCCTTTACCCCTCACCTTCATTATGCTTATTTGGGTGATTCTGAAACTCTACATATTATTGTTCCCTCTGACTTGTCTAAATTGCAAGAAGAGAAGCTATTAAGAGTGCTATGTGAGCACAAGCGAGCCATTGGGTGGACGATGTTTGACATCAAAGGCATTAGTTCGGTCTTCTACATGCATTAAATTCTCATGGAAGAAGCACACAAGCCAAGTGTAGATCACCAACGTCGCCTAAATCCTATCATGAAAGAGGTCGTAAGAAATGAAGTGATTAAGTGACTTGATGCAGGTATTGTAATCCCATCTCTAGTAGCAAATGGGTAAGCCTGATACAATGTGTACCTAAGAAGGACGGATGACTGTAGTGGTTAATGAACAAATTGACTTGATTCCTACAAGAACTATGACTGGGTGGAGAATTTGCATAGATTATTAAAAATTAAACAATGCCAGCAAGGACCAATTCCTCCTTCCCTTTTATTGACCAACTTCTTCATAGGCTAGCTGGACAAGAATACTATTGTTTCCTAGCTGGCTATTCGGGGTATAATTAAATTTTTATTGCCTAGAGGGCGAAGATAATGTAACGACATTCGCATTCTGTTTGATAGTTTGAGACTTTAAGTAGCTTCATAATATGTATTATGACTTGTGTTTATGGTCGATTTTAGTTTTTGAGCAGTTTGGGATTGGGACCCACTTACTCTTTACTGCTGGGACCCACTCTGGTATCTGCACAAGAAATGCAGAGTATAGTATGAGTATAACCAACCCCATGTACTCTGTAAGTGCAGTAATAATAATAAAAAGAAAACAGGAAATTAAAGTAAAGCAATTAACTCATGAAAACGAACTCGAAATCCATCTACTAGAGTGTCACGACCCAAATCTCATATGTCGTGATGGCGCCTATCACAATACTAGGCAAGCCAACTTTCACAATAAAACCAAGATTTTTTTTAACTTTGGAAAACATAATAAGATAAGTTCAAGAGGAAATCACATTTATACTGAATGAAAACATCACAACCCAATACAGAATTTTCCCAAAAATCCAGGTGTCACTGAGTACATGAGCATCTATACAATAACACGGTCTGACAACTGAAACACTTTTTAGGAAGGTAGAACGATATAATAAAACTAAAGATAAAGGAGGAGAGTCAAGGTCTGCGGATGCTAAGGCAGTTACCTCAATAATCTCTAAATTAGTGAAGCTCCAGAAATCAGCAACCACCGTGCCCGGAAGTACCTGGATATGCACACGAGGTGTAGAGTGTAGCCTGAGTACAACCAACTCAATAAGTAACAAGTATAACCTTTGGGCTGAAAGCAGTGACAAGTTCAACCAATACAATCAAAATATAGGATTTTTACAGTATAAAAATGACGAAAATAGGACAATAATATCTCAGATCACAATCTGTTCATACACAGTACCGGAAATATAGACATGCTTTCAAGTTAACATTAAGCTCAATACGGATAAAATATGCCAAGTCCGAATGATATGAAAAATATGACACCTCTGTATATATATGCCAATATGCATATCGTTTGTGATGCAACACAATGAAAGCCTCGCGTACTCACACTCTCAGAGTACTCAACCTGACTGTCTCAATTCTCACTCATTACACTCAGTCACATAACACTGTATGGTATCTGCTGCGGCGTTCAGCCCGATCCCATCATAAATCAATAGAACCTGTGCTGACTGCTGGTATGTCAGACTCTAGAGGGGTGGATTCTGCCCAAGCGCTAATAAATCATGTTGCGTCGCAGAGCTCGATCCCATCACAAATCAATAATACTCGTGGTTGAATGAGTGTCCGAATTTTGTACATTTATTGAATTTTGAGACGAGGGCCTGGATTTTGTACTTCCGACACAAAATCGTCACTCAAATCCCCAAATCATACTCTCCAATCCCTAACCCAAAACTCCCAAAATTCCACCTTAAAAACACACAAACTAGGTGGGAAATTTAATGTGTAATCAATATTATTGAATAAAAGTTATCCAAAGTGGCTTACCTCAAGAAATCACTCGAAACCCCTCTCAAAAATCGCCTTAATCTGTGCTTGCAAAGTCCAAAAATGAATAAAATCTCAGAACCCTTTTATACACTGCCAAGCGTTTCGCTTCTGCGGAATTCACTTAAGCCCTCACAGGTTCGCACCTGTGCTCCAATCTCTGCACCTGCGGAAGCGCTTCTGCACCCAGCCATTCGCTTCTCGAAGATAGCCTCACTTTCCCATCTCCGCATCTGCGGAGCCGTGCTCGCATCTGCGGGCTCGCAAATGCGAAAGATCTCTCGCATTTGCTGCTACTAGCAAGCTCCTACATGCCCGCACCTGCAACCCCTGGCTCACTTTTGCGAGCTCGCACCTGCGACCAATCCCCCCCAGGTGTGATCACACTAGAAAACCCCCAGCTTCAGCAACTTCCTATGTCCAAATTCCAATCAAATTTCGATCCGAATCACTCCCGAGGCCTCCGGGACCTCAACCAAACTTGCCAACAAATCCTAAAACACGATAAGAACTTAGTCAAGGCCTCAAATCACATCAAACAACATCAAAAACATGAATCGCACCCCAATTCAAGCCTAATAAAAACTAATGAATTCCAACTTTTACAGTAGATGCCGAAATCTATCAAATCAATCTTGATTGACCTCAAATTTTGCACACAAGTCATAAATGACACAACAGACCGACCTATTCCAACTTTCGAAAATTAAATCTGAACCCGACAATAACAAAGTCAACTCTCAGTCAAACTTTTTAATTCTCCAAACTTCTACATTTCCAATTTTTGCCATTTCAAGCCAAAATCACCTACGGACCTCCAAATCACTGTCCGGACACACTACTAAGTCTGAAATTACCTTACGGAGCTATCGTAACCGTCAAAACTCCATTCTGAAGCCATTTACACATAAGTCAACATCCGGTCAACTCTTTCAATTTTAGGCTTCCAACCTTGGTACTAAGTGTCCCAATTCATTCTGAAACATCCATGGAACCAAACCAACTACTACAACAAGTCACATAACAACAATTGAGCATTGAATAAGTAGTAAATGGGAGAACGGGGCTATAACACTCAAAACGACCGGCCCGATCGTTACATCCTCCCACTCTTAAACAGACGCTCGTCCTCAAACGGGTCTAGAATCATACATGGAGTCTCAAATAGGTGTAGATATCTGCTCCGCATCTCTCGCTCGGTTTCCCAAGTAGCCTCCCTGACTAGCTAAGCTCTCCACTGCACCTTCACTGAATCTATGTTCTTTGACCTCAACTTTCGAACCTACCTATCCAAAATGGCCACCGGCTCCACATCATAAGTCAAATCACCATCCAATTGAGCCGTGCTGAAATCCAAAACATGAGACGAGTTGCCAACATACTTTTGGAGCATGGAAACATGAAACACTAGATGAACACTCGACAGACTAGGTGGCAAGGCAAGCTTGTAAGCCACCTCTCGAATCCTCTCAAGCACCTCAAACGGGCCAATGTATCGAGGGCTCAACTTTCCCTTCTTCCCAAATCTCATAACACCCTTCATGGGTGAAACTCTGAGTAGTACCTTCTCCCCTACCATGTAAGCAACATCCCGGACCTTCTGATCGGCATATCTCATCTGTCTAAATTGCGTCGTGCGAAGCCGATCCTGAATCAACTTAACCTTGTCCAAAGCATCCTGAACCAAGTTAGTGCCCAATAGCCTAGCCTCACCCGGCTTAAACCAACCCACCGGAGATCGACACCGCCTGCCATACAAAGCCTTATATGGAGCCATCTGAATGCTTGATTGGTAGCTATTATTGTAGGAAAACTCGTCAAGTGGCAAAAACTGATCCCAAGACCCCCCCCCCC